>JADDOH010007883.1:0-38752 GCA_016648135.1 Agrypnia vestita | reverse complement strand
ATATTACCATTATCTATATTATAAATAAAATAAAATAATTTATTATTTAGCTCACACGTTATTGGCCACCCAATACATACTCGAAATAACACCTGCTTCGTACTCAAGAAAGTCTATAATGTTTCCTGCATTAAACGATTTTTAGATTTCTTAACAAGGCTTGTCCAATTGACAGAGGCGGTATTTGTATAACGGTATTCACACGTTTTTTAAATACTATAAATAACGCATGCCAATGGATTTCGCAACTTCCATGTGACACGATTTTAAAATCTAGTTCATACAATCGATGTATTGACCATTTTTATACGACTCAATCATTCCGCATGTACGATTGCTGGGGCGTTACAACAGTTTCATTAACGGTGTAAAATTATTTAAATTTATGCAAATGTGACGTAACAACATTACGCAACCATTCTCCGTTTATTGATGGCCGAAAAGAAAATTTTAACCATAGCCGACTTTTAACAACACTTGATCATGACAGTATATTTTTTCAATCTCGTGATTAGTAGGTATTATTGAGATCATGGCTGTTTAAACATCTGACTTAGCATTAAGAATTTTTCTCTGGAACTTTCAAATAAATCAGGTGATCGAAATAAAAATACATACACTTTTGGGCGTGACTTACGATAAATTATCCATTTATCTGATATTTTTAACCCGAATCAGAACACCACATTATCACGTCATTTCATTTACATAGAAATCGTACAGCTAAAAATTTTATATACACACATAGACTTGTCCTATGCCAAGTAATCTACATACGTACCATCTCTATATGAGAGAGTACGTGCATTATCCTTGGCGAGTTTTTCCAGGGTATGCTTGGCTACAATAGTTTAGAGACTAGAAGGAATGTTTATTGGATTATGCATTTTTATCGATTGTTGCGCGGTATGATCAATAATGCTGAAATCACACGGAGCCATTGGTTTTATGTTCCTGATAATTACTTAACACAGAGTCAATATAGACTGTTTCCAATATACAGTACTAACCGGCCAATAGTTATGCCGGTTGGAAGACCTACCGCTATGCCGAACAAAATCACTTTGGATATTGATCTGTTCCATATCTCTGAAGGGGTTTTCCGAAGCAGGATTCTCCTAAAACTTTGATAAGAATTCTTATATGTATGTGTTTTTATTATTATTTTATTTATTAAGAATCAAAAATTTTTTTTTTTAAATTATAAATACAAATTTTTACATTTTTTGGAATTGCCACTCAACTGGCCCTTAGGCACGTTCCTGAGTGTCGGTATAGTTTTGTAGCTGTGTAACAGTTATTTAAAATTATGTGTCAAACATGAAAAGCATAAAACAGATAAAAATATGAAATAAATAATAAATAATACGAAATAAAAGTAAGTACAATGTTTTAGCAGGGAATTTGAATTAATATAGTATATAAAGGTATAAAATAAATTTGGTAGATGCAGAGCAGATGTATCTCTATACGTATATGTTTAGCAGGTAAGTAAAATAATATACAATCGTACAAAATTAGTTTTTGCAGAGGTATATTCTTAATTCTTTTGTATATTCTCTCCGAATATTTAGAATTAAATATTATACAGAGAGTATATATGATACTTAATTTAATTTAATAACAAACGATTAATGTTATTTATGTATTTGTAATTGTTGAATAAAATTAATTGAAGTGATTTGAATTAAACAAAAATGTCTTTTAGTTATTCAGTGCATAACATACATTTTTAGAGGCAGTTTTTTTTATATATAAACGGGGTGTAATAGAGCTAGTCCATAATAGTATAAAGGCATATTTCAATAAAAATTATAAGTTGAAAATGTTCATGAAACAATATACAATAGTTTTTCAAGAAACAATATCCAACAAAATCAATAGTTATGGAGGTAAGCGACTTCAAAGTATGCATTTTTTTTCAATATTTCTAACTTATCTTGTGTAAAATGTTAGCATATCATGAATGTAAATTATGTTGAATATTAATATTTGGATGGGTATATACCTCATAGCCCAGTGGGCATGACACTGTCTCCCACACCGAGGATTCCGGATTCGATTCCCGGTGAGGTTAATTCCCGGTGAGAGACAATTAATCTGACACTCAGGCTCGAGTAAAGTGATTTACTCAAGCCTGAGTGCTTTGTGATGTGTTTTGCTTCTGTTATAGGGCATTTTGGCTGGTTGAAGCGTAAAAATTAATTTAAAAAAAAAACTTTTTTTTCGAAACAAGTAAAATTATAAAAATAAAACATTGCAGAAGTTTGAACTAGAGTTTTTCGTAAGGTTTGAATAATTTTATTTGACTTGCACTAAAGTGAATGAATTTTTCAAATACTATATAAGTTTCTTAAATAATATTATTACCAACGTTTTACATAATATAAGACAGAAATATTTAAAAAAGAAAAAGCTAACTTTGAAGACGCCTATCTCCATAATTAATGATATTAAGATTTAATTAATTGCTTGAACATTTTCGACTCACTACTTAGTCGGAAATGTACACTGTGGACTAGTTTACACCTGTGTCTCACAAAACCTGACTATTTTTGAATAAAATGTACTGTCATTCAACTGTTACCTATATGTCGATAATGCTTACTATTTATTACTTTACATTTTGTTTTCTGTTAATCCTGAGACAACGGCGCTATCGAGAGTAGCGTCTTGATGACGTTAGTGATGGACTTCATTAAAAAGAGAATTGTGCGTTTTTTCTTCTTATACCTCATTGTTATGTTATATCACATTATTATTTGAGCATTTTGGTAGCGTTGGTGACGTACATTGCGTAGAGAATTATATATTTTGATTAGTGATTAATACCAATGACAAATGCGATAAAGCAGGTAATGGTTTCACTTATTAATTTTAATTTTCAATAAACTGGAATATTTAAAAAATCCCGTTTAGAGTATTTTATTTAAAAAAGCATACAGCCAATGTTTTCGATTTCCTATTTTTGGCGTCTGTCACTTACACAAAAAAATAATGTTACGAGATTTTGTAAACGCACTGTTACTCACACTGATGCAAGTGGCTTTCCTTAAGTGAATGGACTCTACTAAGCATCGTTTATATATATTGTTCATTTCTATTGTTCATTTTATATTGTTTCATTTTATATTGTCCATTTATCTTAAATATGCTTTATTTATATTATTACTATTCAATTATTTACTGTAAAATGTTTTATGTTAGGTATAAAAAATCCTTTTAATTTTCTTGTACTGTAAAAGCCCACTAGGGCGTTGATTACTAAATAAATACATAAATAAAAAAATCATTTTAATATACGATAATATGTAACTTTACTCTAATAAATACTTGTTATAATATTGCTCGAAAAACGGCACTGGGTTTGTGATGAGTATCTCTTCTTTGTCACGGGATCGCGGTGGTGGGAGACAAAATAAAATCTTATAGTTGTATAATTTTATTTAAAATAAATTATAGTTTTATTTTATCATGACAAGTCACTAGAGATAAACAGAATTTTAATTTGCATGAATTGTCACTGACGAAAGACTTTCGCTTGTTTGTGAGATATTTTATTAAGTTTTCCAAATTATTTGCCCTATCTTATCGCACCGGTAGGTACTCTTGTAATTTATTTCGCTGGCAGACTCTAATTCGCACGAAGTGAAATTGGTTTTGCTTCGTTTGTCAAAATAAGTGTGTTTTCGGCGCAACGTCGTCGCGTATTTACAAAGATCCAATGTTACCGAACTTTCCGGTATAGTTTTGCGTGTTCGAGCCCTTTATTCTGCTAGAATGTTCGGATGGCTTTGATTATGTATAATTCTTATTGTTACAGAATCTCATGATAATATAATGATACCTATATATATATATATATATATATATATAATTATAAGAAAGGAAATTACGTCCATTTAAAATATTAACCTATCAAATACATGCAAAGTACTAGGAACACTAAATACAATAATTTGTTAGTAACGATACTTACAATATAGGAAGGGTCAATATATAAAGGATATGTCTACTGTTACTTTTAACTCTATTATTACAACTTAAACCGATTACGATATGATACGGTTTATGTGCGGTTTTGGAGTTTTCTGGGAAGGTTATTGATATGTGTAATCACGGTATGACATCAACAGGCTGAACTGTGCAGATAAAGCTGCCCAATTTTAAAAAAAAATACCACACGCCAGATTAAAATAGCTACGGGGGTTATATTTAAAAAGTCAAGCAATGTATATATGTAGACTTTACGGGTTTAATAGTTTTACATATATATATATAATAGTTGCATAAAAATGCGCGAATGCATATCCTAGGTTAGTACATAATTTACAATTTAATAAAATGAGTTTACTTTAATTGGAAATGCCCAAATTTAGACAAATCTAGATCTAGTACAGCTGATCGACTAAATCTGGCATCTGAACGATTTTATTAAATTATTTTATGTCTCGTTTAAACATTAAATGTTACTCAAGTTTAAGTGTAGCAAATATGGTTTTACTTTTTAAAATAAGTTTTAACCACATCATCGACTGCCGATTGCTAGCTGAGATATTTTTATTCCATTTATGTTAAAACATTACAATTACACTTAATAATGTTTTCTTTTCACAAATTCACACTCCAAGCAAATTGAAATTTTTACACACATAATTTTATGTTAGACGATAAAAAACAAGAAAATTCAATTTACGTACCAAGATAAAGTGATTGTGTTAGCATTTTGTTAGCAATCGGTTTGACACCGCTCCAAAATTTTGCTCGTCAACAGCGATGACTAAAAAATTTAACAATCCAAGTTCAAAATGATAACTTATGAAATTCACGATAGAAATATAAATAGTAAGGTACTGAAAACTTTTTGGAATAGAAAAGTTATCGACAAGAAAAGACAATCTTCGAAGGTGCCGAAAGGAAGAGCAATGATAGGAGTTCTCGACTTACCTTGTTGGACCTCTGTGTCTGATCTTCGATCTCACACACTTTAGCTCTTAGATATTTTACACGAAAGAAGCTGACAGTACATGTGTTACACCCAAGGATTATCACCTCATCACCACCAAAATTCGAAACACGCGGCAATAAAAATAACGAACGCGAAATACATTGTACTTAGGAAGATTATCACTGCACAAAAAATGTTCAACACAATTAAATGTACAATTAAATATTTCAGCTGTTGGGTATCAAACGAAATATGACGCGTTTACTATCCTGTAGTTATAAGAATAGAGATTCGTGGAAAATTTAACGTACCTTCTCAACGAATCTGTGGTACCTAACTGTGGTTATTCGACAAAAGTTTGGAAGGCAATTTTTGTAACAATATTCAAACGTAACATTCACATGTTGGTAGAAATAGTATTCACTATCAAACTGCTATGCATGTTGAATAATTTTTTTTATAAAATTTATTTGGTAAATCTACAAACTTAAGAGCAGCTGTATATATATATATATATAAATATATATATAAAATATAATTAATACATATTTTTATTACCGCTTACCTACTTTTAAAAGAGAATTCGATTCTCGTGTTTAAATGTGGAGGGCATTGTCATATTTGTATATATTGTATATATCTTTTGTTAATGTAATCATTAGTGTAAGACATTAGATTAAGTAAGTCAGATATAGACAAAGAAACATTAGATTAATTTATAAAAATTAAGACATTAAATTAAGTAAGTAAGATAATGTCTCACTATCATCGTAAGTTTTTTGGTGATGAGCCTATTCGGTGTGTGGTTCTTGTTACTTACTCCTCGAGAATGTTGGTGGGTGGAAGAAATTCGATTGAACTCCACATCTCACGAGAAAAATAGAATTGTCATTTCATTTAGTGTTCGAGTATGAAAACAGATGGTTATATCATGTACTTAAATTACACATACATAAAATTATTTATTATAATTTCATAAAAGACGTCGCTAAGGGGTAGTTACAGGGATGGGAAATGAGGGGAAGGGTTGTTTTGCTTTTATTCCAGCAATCCGCTCACGAAGATTGATTTATGCCATTCAACTAGTTAGATATATCTAAATTTAAAAATTTAATCTGGCATACAGTTTTATATTAAATTTAATAATCGTCTACATTGGATACAATATTTGATAGGTCGTGGCCTCGTTTTTGTTTCTTTTTCCCCATTTCTATTAACTTGTCCTTTTTTTTGACTGACAGAGTGACTGAGGGAAACAAAGTTAATGGTGCACTAAATGCAATTATGGCCAATAAGAATCTGTCAAAGGAAGCAAGACTAGCGGTACATAATGACGTTCTAGTGCCAACCCTGATGTATGGAAGTGAAGCCTGGAATGGGCAAAAGAGGAATGAAAGTAGACTGAATGCGGTGGAAATGCGGTCACTAAGACGCTTGTGTGGAAAATCTTTAGTCCATAGAGTAAGGAATGAGAAAATTAGAAGTGAATGCAATGCTGGCTGTAGTGTGGTAGTATAGAATAAAGAAAGGAGTGCTGAGATGGTTTGGTCATGTGGAACGTATGAACGAGGAAAGGATGGTTAAGAAAATATATGAGGCGAGTGTTGAGGGCAACAGGAATAGAGGGCGTCAGCGAAAGACCTGGCACGATCAGGTACTACAAGTATTTGAGGATGGCCCTGTTAAAAGCCGCAACAACCGTAGAACTTGTATGAGAAGATGTATGAATGTGGCCGAAGCAAAAGTGGTATTCCAGGATAAAAGAGTGTGGCGTTCAATTCTCTCTGCCTACCCCTGAGGGTAAACGGAAAAAAAAGTGATGGTTAGTTAGTTAGTTATTAACTTGCCATTTTTATCCTGTCTTATTGAATATATAAGAGTTGATTGTTTGATTAGTAGTTTGAGTTATAGTTAGGCAAAAGCGTAGATTTTTTACCAAAGCGGGTGTTTCGATTGGGGTGAAATGTAAAAAATCTATGCTTTTTCTTAACTATCACTCTTATTTCTGATCGAACAAATGTCCCTAAGACAGACATACATATATTTCTTAAAAGAGACTGTCGCGCTGATTTAGCTTTAGCCACGCCAAGCAAACCTCAATTTTTTTCTTTCAAGAACGTCCAATCAAGGATCATTCTCCTAAGGCCCGGTTGTTTCAAATTCGATCAAAGTAAGCGTAGAGTTTAAACTGAAATTTTACGTTCTCCACCAATCAGACGATCCGTTTTCGTAAAAATCTATGCTTTTATCGACCGCTTACTTTGATCGAACTTGAAACAACCGGGCCTAAGTACTGTTCTGATAAGTATTTTGTATGTACCACCAAAAGTTTGGTGGTTCCGAGTAGTGTTTATTGTCTTTATCGCTAATAAGAAATATCGAAAGTAGAATTTCTTTCTTTCAAAAGTTACGTCATCATATCAATGTCTTATATATTATTTTTCCTATTGGTAGGAATATTGACTATTTATTATGTATGATATTGATACTTAAATAATTGGATTATTTAATAATATTATTACGGGAAATGCTTCTAAAGTAAGAATAGAATAGGAAAGATAGACAATTGTTAATATAATAATGTTCAAATATATATTTCATGCATAGTATCTTATGCATTTTTCAGTAAAAACTATTGATATTTTTTATTAAACGAGAGATTGAAATATCGTCTGGACACAGTGCTCACTATTCTATTTTATACTTTAAATCATCATCATCATCATCATCACTCTTGGCTCTACAACATCTGGTGGGTCCTGGCCTCCTCAAGAATTTTCCTCCACTCATCTCGGTTTTGTGCCAGCACTTTCAAGTTCAGAAGTTCCAAGGCTGACATGTCTTTGAGGACGTTGTCACTCCATCTTAATTTTGGCCTTCCTAGGCTCTTTTGCCCTATCGGCTTTGAGTTCAGCAGGGACTTTGGTGTTTGATACGCGGTCATTCTCTCCACGTGACCCAGCCACCGAAGTTTTCCCAGTTTTACAAATTCTGTGACGTTTAACTCCTTATTTATACTTTACTATTGAACGTGATTTAAAGATAAATAACGATTAATTAACTACAAATATATCTATGGGAATACACAAAAAAGAGCATTTCATTTTTTAATCATTCGAAAAAAAAATCTGTTTCGTAATATACGTGTAATTTTAGCGTCATACTGAAATTAGTTTAGTATCGGAATGAGCTTGAAAGAGAATGAAACGCTTATTGTGCACCTAATGTGACATGAAATATTATGGAACACCTGACTGACGCATAATTAAATTTACGAATACGTGATATGTCGAGTCGTTTAACACATTAATAATTATTTTGTTAGCTTATAGCCCGATAGTTAATAGCCCAACATAGTGGATAAGGATACTTAGTCAATGTTTAAAATGCGAGCGGTTTTCTATTCGATACGTATTAATCATGTGAGTTAAATTCTTTCTATCCATGAGTCGGAATAAATTATTACAGTATATATTATGACAGTTAGTTGACTGAATGGTACTGCCTGAAGGCGTACAATTCGCTAGCTGTATACATATATGTCCAACTTTGTCCTCATTAAATTTATATAACTTTCTTGTAGCGCTTGCAGTCTGAATACATTAAATGACCCATTTATTTATCTAAATATAAACAATATACTTCAAAATTATATCCAAATAAATGGAATTCAGAAAGATTTATATAGCTAATGGAATCCAGATTAGTCTCCAGAGAAAATAGAATTTATAAATATCTAGAGTCCAGAAAAGTTTCATAATTTAATATTTGTACTCCAAAACAAACGTAATCCATAGCAAACGTAATCCAAAATAATCTTCAGAACTCCACAGCGGAATCCAGAATAATTTTCAAATTATTGCTATGGTTGTTCGCTTCACATATGAAATGTTGTGAAAATTTTTCAACAAACTTCTCCAGAGCTAATATAATTTGGAATAGTCTACAGGGTGAATAATATCTAGAATAGTTTCCAACAATACTAAAAGTATTCTAGGGAAGACGCCAGGAATATGACAGATTAATGTATAAAATAATGTATAAAAAAAAACTTGGCGAAGTACATGAAATGAAAAACCAAACAAAAAAAAACTTAATGAAATAAATTTCTGCTTATCTAGTCCAATTCTTTCTCCTCTCAGAAGTATGCATGCCTTGTGTTATAGAGATAAGAAATCACCGCTGGATTAATAAGTTTAGTCATTTTTATTACTAAAATTAATGTTAACTGTTTATGTACCTATCACTTTTTTTTATAAAATAAATAGAGACGCAAATACAGAATACGTGACGCATCAATATTCATAGCAAAGCTAAATGCTTTTGCTATGAAAATAGGACTAATTCGCCGGTGTCCTAGAATGGGGCTCAAATCACCGACCACCAGATCACTAGGTGAGCATCACGACCATGATGGAAGAGCAAGGGGTCCACTAGTGACCCGGTACTCTGTTTGCCATTAGATAAGGCTAAGGCATCACCACCACTACTAATAAGTTATTCATATAATACTTTCAATAAATATCGAGGCATTTTTTAAAGCAAACGAAGTGTTAGCTAAGTATGTGAGTGTATGAGATCATAGATATATAGCAAAATATGTGCTGTATTGAAAATTTGAGATAATATGTAAATGGCAATGGTGTCTGAACCCAAAGATATAAGGCAAAACACAACAACATGTTGTACAGTACGTGTAGGTACTAACTAAAGTAACTAAATTAAAAAAATAGTTTTTACTAGTAAAAATTTTGGGATATGTACAGATATGTACAGAAAAAATATTGGGATATGGACTCGAAACTCTTCGAAGCCGAGGAAATGCGATGCTAATCTCGGTATTTCGATTATTTAAGATTAATTAGAAAAAATTAAGACATATATGTGTGTATAATATTGTGTAAATGTCGTATTATTTGATATTCAAAAAAACATTAACTTTATATAATGCAGTGAATCCCAAAAACTTCTGAGTAATTCACACTAGGTGATGCCAAGATAAATCAGTTTTTTTTTTGTAATAATTCAGCGAATGAGTACACAGTTTAAACATCCAGATCTCTTAAACGGTGTAGATTTGAAAAAAAGTATTTTGGAAGGGAGGGGGGTGAAGGGGGGAGAGGAGAAATGTGGCCTGTGTTTTCCACTAGTTCCTAAAGAGTAAGGATGCAAAATTTGGATCGCATCCGTCAAACGGCGTAGATTTGTAGATTTGTATGGAAAATATGTTGGGTGAGAGAGTGAGGTGAAGGGGGGAATGTGGCCTATGTTTTTCACCGGGTCCTAAGCCATAGTAACCTATGCAAAATTAGGATCTCGTCTTTCAAACGGTTTGTATGGATTTTTTAAAATTAGTAAGTAATTATGAGTTTTAGGCACTTAAAAGCCCTTTTTAATGTTAATGTAATTCTTTGTAATTTTAGACTGAATATAATTTTATTAAAAAATAATGTTATAAACATTATATCTCATTTAAGCAAAATGAATGGCAAAATAATCTAAATTATGAATCAGTTTAGATAATATCGTTTATATTTACATAAATCATATTGTTCGTTTACAATTGTTGGTTCTCGTATGAAATAAAATTTCCAATTGATTCCGATTCGTATCTATCTTTTATTCATCGAGTTTCATTCCTATCTATTGGGAACAAAATTAACATGAAATTAATGAGACATTAAACAAATTAATGATTTACAACTATTTTCAGACAACGAAAATACTTGTTTTCTGTTATATAATTTATCAATGATATTTCTTGTCATTAGTCCATAATAATTTATAATTTATTCAAAAGATTAAAAAAACTCGGGTAAATAAAGATGTAATTTCTTGTGGAAGTTCATAATACATTCATACCGAAGATATTAAAATATTCACGTAATGATTTGTAGCAGCATTTCAATAGCAATCAAAAAATTCAAAACAATAGCAAATAAATACGCGAAAGAAATTGGTAGGCGAATGAGATGAGACTTAGAGAACGAGAGTAATTGGGAAATTAAAATATACTCAGTAATTAAAATATAGGTATCGGAATTAGCTGCGCATCCACGACTATTTTCAATTATGAAATTTAATCAAACATAATAATTTCGCTGTCTGTCCGTCCGTCCGTCCGTCCGTCCGTCCGTCCGTCCGTCCGTCCGTCCGTTCGTCCATCCGTCTGTCTGTCTGACTGTCTGACCAGTTACTTCTGGTCAGACAGTCAGACAGACAGACCTGTATTTAAAACCTGGTATTTTCAGCAGCTCTGTACTGAATCGATGACTATGAAATAGGCTAGCGTGAAGATGTGCTCTCCACAAGAAAATAATTTTAGCGTACTCTGAACAAGTTGCAAAAAGAGAAGTTGCAGCCTGGAGAAATCAGTGATCGTTGAAATATACAATACGAATAATAGCAAATGAATAATAACGAAGAGTAGCGAGTGGTCGTTTTCCAACAAGATGATATATTAACTTAAAAAACTAGTTTAACCTTGCTGCATATCACTCCAAACAAGGCCCTGAACACAACGAATGTTAGGATCAAACAAGCATTTTGTTTTGAAGAAACAGACTACTAGGGCCACGATAATAAGATATTAGCACATTGACTGAGGAAAGATCAAAGCAACAAGCCAAGAATACCTAGCGGTTGTGTATAAGTGAGCGGATTTGTATGCTAAGTAAGTTCATTAAAATAAAATAATGCAGTAGTTTAAATTGTTTAAAAATATTTTCAATTAAAAATTGAAAATCTACGATCAAGGCAATTTTCAAAAATATCCGACGTAGATAGGTACCACCCACATCGAAAACCCTTAATCGTAAATCGATGACGTCATTTGATTGAATAGGTAGAATAGTGGGATGCTTCAGGGCGTAGATAGTTGTATTTGTGTAGCAGCATATTACGTAAATAGTTCATTTTGAAATCATTCAACTAAACTTCCTTCTTTTTACATAATAATATTATGTGCGAAATAAAATAACTCCCTGGGGCATTATCACAATATTGGAAAGAAAATTTATGTTTTGCTAAATAAAGCCATTTATTATGAAATATTATATGATCAACAAATACCTACGTACATAGAATAAAATTAATATTTTATTCAAATTAAATTGCTTCTTTAAAATAAATATAATATAGTACAAACTAAGATATTTCTAAATAAGATAAACGTAGATTTTGAGAGTTACAAAGGTATGTTTTTGGTTAGGTCAGTTCATTTTTGTAAAATCCTTTTGTATGTATGTATACAGTGTGTAACAAAAGCGAGTCCAAAATACTTTACTGGTACATTACCGCCTAATTTATGAGTCGAAAGTATTTAAGCAAAACCGTCCTGATATCAATCGTTATGTAGATAAGCGATTCAAATTACATTTTTTTTCAATAAAATTGCGTGGAATATTATTTCACGGATGTTGACAATATTTATCATTCATTTCTCCTCACATTAAAATCATCATAAATTCCATGTTCTTTGGTTTCTGTGACTGTGTAATTTTATATTTACCTACACATTGCAGTATTGAGTCTTAACAAATAATCATACATGCATTTTAGATTTTTAAACGATTACAACTTAAAAATAATGCAGTTCGAAAATGGAGCCTTAAAAATTTAATTAGGTACGTCCTTATGGATGTGTGGAATTCTCATCACTAATCTGGTCACTCGATTATGAACAATAGAAAACATCTAAGAGGGTTCCTAATATCTCTGACATACCAAGAAGATCTGAGCGATTCGCTTGACAAGTAGATTTATAATCTATCAAGCGAAACGAAAATTTTCTTCAAATTCTCGAAAGAAAAAAGACGAAAAATTACAAATGAAAATGAAAATAACTTAATGAAACTACAAAAAAGTCAGAAAACAATATCCCTGTCCGATCAATGAGATCTCCAAGCCCATTTCAAACTAATATAACATTGTTCTATAACATCAATTTACACTATTTCTTTCCTCTACCTAGAATGGTCAATAACTAAACCGTGATATCATGCGAAAACGGCAACCTAGATATATTTTTCATGATTCAGGCTTAGTCGTCGCCTGAGCGAGTAATAATAATAATAATAATTGGAAAATTTGTATAGCGCCGTTTTCGCGAATACTCACCTCAAGGGCGTACATGTTTACCGTAGACAAAACTCCTAAAATTCTGTATTGTTTCGGGGACTGCTACTTATCATACGATACACGGCGTTGACCTTAAAACCCGCGCCCTCCACACTCGCGAGGTGATATTATGCCCCGTATAACTTATTGATCTACAACACATTTCTTTATTGTATTTTCTGACATACAAAGCTCTTAATCTTGGTCAGAATATTATTTATATATCAAATATATAATTTCTATATCAAAAACATTGTGTAGTTATGTTTTTTTCAAAATGTTCATAAATTATTTATACTTTGTCGCCCTAGGATCATCATCAGGGTCAATATTGACCTCATAATGGATGTTGAAAAATTCAATTGTAAATTTGCACAAAATGAAGTTTCAAAATTTTAATCCACAATAGATTTATTGAGAAAAAAATTATGAAAAAATCATTGAAATTATCTTTGTTTTCATCAAATGTTACATATAAACATTGTTTTCTCTTTCCCGTTTAATATATTATATAAAGGTATAAAACATGTA
Organism: Agrypnia vestita; assembly: GCA_016648135.1. Lineage (NCBI taxonomy): Eukaryota > Metazoa > Arthropoda > Insecta > Trichoptera > Phryganeidae > Agrypnia > Agrypnia vestita. The sequence continues at coordinate 25,155 of JADDOH010007883.1, read as the reverse complement.
TGAATTAAAAAATCAGAAGAAAGTTTCTTCACTTGAAAAAAATTCTCATATAGGGATGGTCGTACAATCGATGTAAAAGGAAACCTGACATCTAACTAGTGAGAAGAATATTAAGTAAGTTGTAAGTTGAAAGATTACAATGTCGTTACCTGCGCGGAATTGAACTTAGGCATTCACCGACAGTGTCAGATTCTGATCACCCGATTGGTGGGTTCACGAAGGAAAATTTCTAAAACGACTGCACAGCACATATTTTAGAAATCAAAATAATAAAAATAATAATAAACTATTAATTTAAAATGATTGACTAAATATGATATCAAGCATTCATAGAAATTACTGATGAATTATTGATTTAACTAGCCGATTAAATAACCCGTCAAATATTACAGATTTTTTATGTTTAAATTTCAGCTTTACATCAATTAGTTATTCTACTTCTTCTTATGATGCCATCTCCTATCGGAGGTCGGCGATCATTCTGGCAATTACGACTTTATTTCCTGCCGCATGGAACAACTCAGTCGAGTTACGCTTATACCAGTCGCTCAAGTTACGCAGCCATTAGATGCGGCGTCTTCCTATGCTTCTTTTACCTTATTTTTTCCTGGATGAAGAGTTGGTTTAGACTTGTGCCTATATATCCACATCTCAAAAGCTTAGTTATTGAATATTTAGTTATTGGTTAAATAGTTATTAGTCGTCATGAATTAGTCACAACAAAAAATAATGCGAAATTAATCTAAAATTTTAGAAAATTATTTTTTACATTGATATATGATTGTGATATATCAATGTGATTGAACTAACCGTTTCTGTCAATCCAAATGACCTATGTTCTCTTTTTGCCCAAATTTTGCTTAATTTGCTTCAGCAAAATTCCAATTAAAAATGTTGCGAAATCGTAGAATGTTTGTTTGTAAATAGTGCCATCTAGTAGCGTTAGTTTCGTCAGTGTCATTTCGGCCGCGAGTTAAGGTTGTGAGAACAGCGCCTTCTAGCGTAGCTTAGCGCCATCTGGTAGCGCTAGTGAGGGCATTGTTATAAAGAGAATTATGTGTTTGAATTGTGCTTTTTCAAGACATTTTAGAAAACTGAAATGTATATTTTTATAAATAATTATTCTCCCAATGCAATGCGCTGTCCTAACCTAACTTAAATATCATAAAAATCCTATAACCAGCTTTGATGAATCTCAGGATTTGTCACCTCGCACCTCACTCCACGCTTACATTAAAAGTATACATTAACATGTACATTAAATATAGTTACATTATTTTTTAATTTTTAATTTTATTTTTTATTTTTATTATTATATTTTTTTCAATTGATTGAGCAACATTGTAGATTGACATTTTTAAAAAATATTGATTATTTTATTTGTATATATCTACTTTTATGTGAGTTTTTTTTTTCACCAACATGTTTCAGAAATTACCATTCCATCATCAGGGTGCTGTATAACTGTCAAAAAATTCGAATGAAATGTCTTTTGTTCCTTGTTTTTCAAATTATTTGAAAAATTATTAAAAAAAAATATTATTACTGAAGTTCATGATTACTCGCAATTATTGGAAACATTTTTAGAATTGGGCTAGTAGTCAAATTCAATTGATTATTAATAATATTTTGTTTATTATTACATGCTTTACTAATTTCTAATGATTCTAAATTATTCAATCAATTATTCAATAGTTACATTAAACGTCAAATGTCAGTCAAATGATATTCTGTTCGCTAGTTGAGTGAATTAGAATAAATTTGTATAATATTACAATTGTTGATAGATTTCAAAATCTCAATAGGTTTATAGGATGCTGAGATTCATAGCAAAAAGAAATAATGTTTTCATTATCTCGTTTTGTGAACATGGGCTAAATACTTAGATCTACAAAAACAGGAAAAGAACGTGTAGAATAGACAAGAGAGAATATTTAAATTGTTTTAACAGAAAATGAAATTACAATGGCAGGTATCACATTACTCGGAAGAAAGAAGAAGGCAACGAGTCATCCAGTGATATCCGAAGGTATTCAAGAGGCTGACGGGCCACGCTAAAATCCACTGAACCACCAAAATCAGGGCTTTTTATTTAAAGCTCTTTCTAAAAACAGTAAATTTTAAAATTTTGTATGTTGTCGTTACAACGCTGGACCTTTTGATGTATGATAATATAAACCTTGTAGAACTTTCTGGAACACTCTGAAACCTTTTCTAAATCTCTTGGAACCTTATCCGTAACGTTATCCTTCCAGAACTTTCTAAAACTTTATCAAACGTTCTGGAACCTTCTAGACTCACCGATACTCTCCGCCACTCAGTTTGGAACCTTATAGGACCTTCTTGAACCTTCTCCTAACAGAACCTTCTAGAGCATTCGAAAACCTTTATGAAATTTCTGGAACCTTTCAGTTGGTGAGTCTGGATGGTTCTAAAACATTCTGAAGCATTCGCGGCCTTCCCATAACAAAACAATGTGCTAGAAAGCACATTTTCGTCACCCACTCCCACCCACGCTCAACCACTCCCACCAAACTCTCTTACTTTCTGTGTGACATCTTTTTATGGTGGTTTGCAGTGACTGGTTGTGAAGAAAATTAGGTGGGTAGGGAAACACGGGTTTCTTTATATATATATATAGATATATATTATATATATATATATATGAATGGATTGATTCTGAATAATATAAATACATATATATATACTATATAATAATATATATAGATATATAATTATATATTATATGTATTATATTGTATGTATATATATGTATATTGATTCAGAATCAAATCAACATAGTTGTTCTCTTATCTCATTATTGGTTTGACCCATCGAATTAGCGTCGATCTCTGCTGCCCAAAGGTGAGACAATTATTATTGTTAATAACACGTATATGGCAGCCGACGCGACGTGTGGTTGTTGCGTAATACTCACATACACAGACATCTCTGGGTATTGCGGTCAAGTATTATTCTAAGCAGCACTTCTCTTTCATGGCCGCGTGTCACTCCCAATAATTTCTTTCGGAGCTTGGCAATACCGATCGTGAGTGCTGGACATTGGGTTGCACAACTCTAACGGGCGGAACTCTAAACGGTAAACCATTTTATTTTGTTTCGGACACCAAGAAATAATGACAGGCCATGATTATAATTGTTGAACAATGAATAATAATAATAAATTATATTTTACGGGCGATTAGAGACACTCGCAAACTTTAAGTAAATTTTAAGGAAATTTATTGTCTCAGAGAGTTTGTAGTTTTTTTTTCTTGAAATAAAATGTTAAGTAAATAAAATCAGTTAATTAATTATTGTTCAATCAAATCCACTTTTCATCAAATAAATAAAAATGTGTAATTGGTTATTATTGCTGATGGCGGGGTTTGCGTGCACACCAAAGTTCTATACCCACGGGCGACAGGCCCTAAGGTAAAATACAAGGTTAATGTTTCTCAGCTATCTGTCTGGTGATAGCGGAGCCCCCATCATGAGGACTGGGAGACTACTCCGTTATATATTATAGAACTCCATATTAATAAACCACACGCATTGAAATAAAAACACTTGTTTTTTAATGTATTTTTTTATTATTTATTTATTATATATAAGGAAATTTTTAATTTTCTTAGACGCGTTTTGCCTTATAAGGGCAATATCAATGTAAACATTTTATATTCAACTAAATTTGTAGAACTCCATAATCACATTTATTGATACAAAACACTTGTTTTTTAAATTGTATCTTAGTTAGTTCGTGTCTCCACAACTTGGCGATGTGCAGGACCCATGTTTTTAGTAATGTTTATAGTAGTCACGTGCGGTCTTCTCTAATAAGTGTGTGTGCTCTTAAGTAGAGCTGCATTCTGTTTGCGATTAATTTTAATTCCCAAGAACTCTTTGAGTACGGATATTTAGCGCAAGAACAGTGGTGAATGTTATAGTAAAAGCAGGATGTTTATGTTAACTTTGTTCGACTTATGAACAAATGAAGCTTGGCACGAACTCTCAAAATGGACTTTTTATACTTATTGAACTTTTTATCTATCTGCTTTTGGTTTATAAATATCTTAACGATTAATACTTAGCAAAATTGGAATGTAGTGGAACGGAAGGAAGTAGATAGATGCATTTGCGTTTCAACAAATGCATCCCAAATGCATTTGTTGAAACCAAAATTTTTAACAATGCATTTATCAACCTAACCAAATTATCAATTAACCAAACAAACTAATATATACATAATCAAATTTAATTTTTCTGTAAGTCGGATGAGACACAAGATTTAAAAGAAAAAAATCTAATTATTCCAAGAAAGCAGGCGAATGGATGGCGCAAAACCGACTTGTTTTAAATCCACCAAAGACAGAGCCACCATGAGCGGCGACACCTAGAAGACAATATCTAATCCAGGAATCAATGTCTGTGAATGCTAAATGCAATTAAGTTGTTGGGCATGCACGTTGATTCAAATCTCTCCACGAGTACAAAAATAAGTAAAACTGTTAGTGCATGTTTTTATCAACCGAGACAGGTAAAATCTATTCGGATACTCCTTCCCCTTTAGACCACTTGTAATAAATGCATTTATGGTGTCACCTGTGAACTATTGTAATAGTATACTAAATGGAGCATCAAAAATCTCGCACATAACATCCCAAAAAAAGTAAAGGGCCTTTTTCACCAACCAGCATAGGCTGGCCCTTACGAACATTTTATATAAGAAAAAGTTATTTTTATTTTTTATTACCCATAAAATTGGTAATGTGCTTAGAATTGATAATTATACTTAAAACATAGGGAATTGTGAGCGCGGGCGTGCAGAGGGGCACGAATAAATTATACCCTTTGGGTATGCCCAGCGCGCTCGACGCAGTTTATTGAAAATAACTAATGTAAATTTCCTCGTTTATTTTTGATGTTATGTTTTTGGAAAATAACTTAGGTAATTGCTTTGTTTATTGTTTTATGTTATTTTATATATAAAATATTATGAATTTGTGTAGCCAGGCTCGCCAGAGAGACCAAAATATACGAAATTATAATACCAAGCTTGGCGAGCTTGGCCCCCTTTTGACTGATTATCTCGTTATGGGTGGTCCTGAGGGACATATTTTAATGGAATAAAATAAAAATAAATATGTTTGAAGAAGTAGTATGAAAAAACTATAGATTAATGTTGTTATACATATTTTATTGAAATTTTGAATGCGGGACCACTGAGATGCGACTTAAATTATGAGTAGTGATCCCGCCGTCAGACAGAGGTCGGCGTTGTCGGTTCTCGAAATGCTGACCTCTGACTGGTTGTTGAAAATGCGCCTGGGCGTGCGGGCCCTGAAAGAGAATATTAAATAAATTACGTGACACGGGGATTCAGAATTCAGTTCTGCTCTACCTGCGTTCACCTCCAGATCTACTTGCGACTTTTTCTTCTCTCCTATTCGACTCCTGCTTCAGCCTTTGGACCGCTCTGAGATTCTCAGCGAAATTTAATACGATATTGTTTTAGTCTGTGAATCTGCGACATCGGTTCCATCAGGTTGACGTGACCATAGGACGGTAGAATCACCCATATTTTTCGCGTGTTCCCGTAAGGAACAGCTCCATTTCCCTCAAAGTCGAAATTAAGTTGTGCTGGATGATGTACAAGATGACATATAATATGAGGTATCTGTATATTCAAAAACTCTGCATACCAAACAACAGACAACAACCAAACTTTGAGGTCAGCCACTACTCCAGCTGCAGAAAGGATTGCAGCTGATTGACTGAAACTAAATTTAGTGAACGGACATTTGCGGTGGCCGACTCAAAGGCTCTCTCCCTAATTCCGAACAGTGCATCAGAAATAGGGTTTTAAAAAAGACTTAAAACGCACCTTTTTGAAAAATCATTTCAATTTTTGTGTTAAGTGCCCTTGAGGTGAGCTTTGCGTAAATGGCGCTATATAAATTATCCAATTTTATTATTAACTTAACCCGTCTGTAGATTAATCGTTATTAATACATTTTTTGCATGAACCTTATAGTCAGTTTTGCTAGACATCCACCAATTGACAACAGAAATTTTTGATTAGTTTTTAAGTTAAATCATCTCGTAATACTAGTTTTTGGATTGGTTTGAAAATATATGGAAAATTGACTCGACATACCTACTTTCAAGCTCGGCATATTTAATATCAGTGGAAAAAACATGTTGCTTGTCTTATGCCATGCGTGCAGAGAATATGTATGATATATTCCTATATATTTCTTCCTTGTCGGTGTCTACAAAGATACAGGTATTAAAAACTCGTAACAACGTTTTTATATATGATCCACTTTTATTTATCCGTACAAATTTAAATTTTAAAGTTAAGTTGCGACGCCAAACTGTCTTCTAATGTATACGATTCGACATATTTTTTAACGCCTAGCAAATTTAACAAGATCATTTAACTTTCAAACTCAATGTATCCATATGTATGACCTGAATATATGTTTTTGATTAACAATAACCGAGTTAAAGGGAATTTTTTCGATAAGTTTTACGCTCGTTCATTAAATCAATCAAATGATTTGTGTATTTCAAATCAATCAAGTGTGTTCATATTGTAATTCAATTCAAATCAACAAAGAATATAAATTTATGAAAATTCACACTATTTTTAAGAAAATAAACAAATAATATGATAAAATGGAGTTAGAATCCTGGCCATCTAGCAGATTAATTTTAAAGACTTTGAAAAAAATTGAGATTCAGAAATCGTAGCCTCCATTAAAAATAAAAGTAACAAATTGTCACAAATGAAATACTTAATACTAATGAACTTTTATTTTTACCTAAGGTCACTGGATACAAACTTAATTGTGATCATTATTATGTAATTTGCACTGATTGTCTCTTTCAAAATATTCTGTCTTTGAAACACTTTATTACGCCGTCCCTTATTCCAACAGTTCGCTATCGAGATTTCCGCACGCGGGTACTCTTTAAATTTATTTTACTTGTTGAATATAAAGCGCACTATATTGCCGCTTTCGCTTCACTTGTTGCTTTTATCTGTGACCTCCGCCAAACGTTAAAAAAATTAATGCGCAGAAATAGTGTGGACCGGTTTTAGAAAAAACGTCATTATGAGAATGTTCTTGGATATTCCTGTGTATTCTAGATGCTTCCATAATTCCCAATTTGTTCCAAACGTTAACAGTTTTGGGGAATCCTTTATTATTTATTTATTTATTTAACGCCCATATGGGCATTTATAAAATATACAATAAAAAATCACAAATGACAGATATGTAGTTATAATAGATTACAAGTACATTAATAGTCCTCAAAGAGGTTAAAGTACAAATTTATAGAGTCATAAAATAAATAATAGATTTAATTAAGTACATTAAAATCAAAAGTGGTAAAAATAAATTTAAAAAGAAAAAAGAAAAATTAATTTATTACGTGTAGTTCTTTTCATTTCTTGTATCTCATAACAATATGTCAAGGTCAAATGACAATTTATAAGCCGTTGACCATTATGGGTAATTAGTTAAAGTTGGTAGGTACATTGTTTACCAGTCTATTTTTTCTATTAACAGATTCATTCTGAGTATCTTTCGAGAAAAAAAAACTCTTATCAGATGAGCGCTTGCGTATGCATTTAAGACGTGTATATCTACTGAGAAAAAAAAGTTTTTAAGATGAACATTTGAAGGCCTTGAGTCGGTATAAGAAAATCAATTTTGGGGTAGATGCTACAACAATGAGTTCTATACGAGTCAAAGTCAGTAGCTTTTAAACGATTCCGCAGCTTTGCCTGAGACAATAAAATACAAAGAAATGGGTCATAGCTACGTGTGGATTGTGTAGTCGATTTATTTATTAGTTTACATTACGCCTTAAAAAAATATTTATTTACATTCGATTTCAAATAGGAGTTGTCCAATGTAACTGGATTATTATGCCATGTCATAATACATTTTTAATGGATTTAGATCAAACACTTGATATGCATCTGTTGATGGCGTTCGCCCGCAGAGAGAAATAATTTATTGTTTTTAACTAATGACTTATTATTTTATTACTCGGCGTATAACACTTTCGCAATGCGATCGGTCCGGCATTCCGCCGCGACAAAAAATGAACACGACCAATCAGACACACGGTCCAGTGCAATATAATAATTTATCGGAATCTGAGTGCAACAAAAAATTGCTCTAATTAGACCAAATTTATTCGGATGCATTTTAACAATTGGATATTCCGCTGGAGGAGCCACAGCAAGTAATCTGCCATAAATAACAAACCATAACTTTTGATTGAATTTTACGTTGGTAATGGATTTTTTCACTTTCCTGTGCTATTATGTAAGGCTTGAGCGGTGCTGTTCTTTGGTTCGCTAGTAGCACAATTATTGGTACTGACACGTAGAGGAATAAAGTGAACTTCCTCATTTGCCTTCGCTATTTATTAAATTCCTCAATAATAACGGTTGTTTGAGCCGTCTGGTCAGTTGGTACAGGTCTTCCAGATGGCTGAGCTAAACGATTTTTATCAGCCTTATTTTAGAAATCCCATTTATATTTCTTTATCAACATGAGCACGGACAGGACACCAAAGAAAGAGTTTGAATAACACTGCTATTCAAGAAGATTAAAAACTCTATGATGTTGGTATAGTGTAGTAAAAAATTGTAAAGAAATGTAAACTAAAGCTTGAAAAAATTGTTGTGTAAATTTAGATAATTAATTTTAATTTTTTTAAATAGAGATGCGAACACGGAATAAGTATCTCATCAATATTCATACTATTTTTAATAAATTTAATAAGCTAAAAGCCAGTACTCTAAAAATAGGACTAACTTGCTGGTGTCCCGGGTTGGGGCTTGAACCACCGACCACCAGATCGCTAGGATGTCATAAACACTAGACTAACAGGGTACTCGATTTTATAAGTATATTGATAATAATATAATAATTTTTTGATTAGATTAAAAAATGTACATTAAATTTTTAATTGAGTTGGCGCTCCAGTAGCCTCTATAGGGTGGTATTGGCGAGGAGGGTTATTACCTGTGCAACATACACAGGTACATCAGATATTACTGAATAATATGTATATGTATTTACACACTAAAATTAAAATCAACTCCATTTTTTTCGTTTTTTTTCGATTTTTATCGCTTTTTTTATAAGTTTTGAAAAATTTTCGGTTATCACACTTAAAACTTTCAGAACTTCACGACTAACATTTCCTACTATCTAGATATCTCTACCACACCGGTGTAGACGCAGATAGATAAAAATTAATTCAAATTATACATTCATGATACATTTTGTAAACATAATCAATTAATCAAACACGTATCTAGAAAAGTTTGTATTCATTAATTAAAATTATCATTAAACTAATACGAAATATTTTGTGGTTTGATAAATGCGCGGGGCGGTCCCAAGGACAAACTCGCGAATTTCAATGGCCAGAAACTGGGCTATTTTTCACTTTGATTATATGATTTGAATGAGTTTGAATCGTTGCACAATACAACGTCCAACATCAAACCTTAATACACGTCAATTAATCGTTCTTGAACAATGCCGCAATGTGTTCTACTGAAGGTATTTGAAAGGATATTTATTGATTCTCTTTTCTCTCCAATTACGTAAAAGTTTATTAGAATTCGCTATCGTTAAGACTATGGTGCACAAACTTTTCAATTATATGAAATTTTATAAAAGAATACAGTGTTTAAAGTATTTTTCGTCTTCCCTGCGTGCTGTCTCCTAATAGAGGTTGGGGTTATCTTTATTGGATGTTATATATAGTATGAAATAATTAATAAACAAGTGTGTAATTTTTACATTAAATTCTTGTTACGCTTTATTCGTGGTAGCAACAAAAAAATCTGTATTGAGAGGGACAAAGTTTATTAGTAATGTATAAAAATGATTGCAAGCAAGTATAATATTGAAAGTCATAGAAATTCAATTCAAATTGGATTGAAAGTCTTGGTTCCTTAAAATTCTCGTAAAAATTCAAAAAGTATTTCCGTTTTCAGTGTCGACTATTTTTTACTATCCACCGTAGAATTTTTAATTGCGTACGTATAAATAAATATAAATATAAATTACTTTAATCTTTTTAGATTTTCTTATAAGTGGATGGTATAAAACAAGGCTTACTCTTGGGTTTTTATTATTCTACTCGGTTTTTTGTTTATTAAACTACTCGAAATTCAAGAGTGACAGAACATCTAATGGACAGGTGAAGTATTAGACTAACTACATCAAAATATCGGAAATATAGATTAACATATATTTAAACTCAAGTAGAACAAACAAAGTTTTATTCCATCTATTCTGAAGATCATTATGAATTCTGAAGATCATTACAAATTGAACATCAATGCCATTAATTATAAACTTTTTAGATGTATTAAAATAAAAGTATGTAAACGCGAAAGGTCTACGTTATCTGTCTGTTTTTGACGTTTGTTCACATATTTAAAATTCAGAATCTTTTTCACATGTTGTCTCTCTAATTGATCCTTCATATTAAGGATCACGATCCCAGTGAGGTATTCTAATAAACGTTTATGCTCTACACTATCTTCTGTCATATATCTGCACTGTGAGGTTCGAAGAGACGATGTGATTTGAGAAGCCTGTAGATTTCCCGAACTTTTTAGTACAGCGAGTAGGTGACTATCTTCTTCCAATCCGACTACCTACATTTATCAACAATACTAAACCACTATCCTCCCTAATCATCTTCTCTCCAGGTTATGGGCTAAAATAATTAGATGATGCGTCGACTCGGTTAACAGTTGTGTTTAGTTATTATCTTACCTATAAAACACACATTTATAAAATTAAACAATTGCAATTAAGATTCCTAAAACTTATGTAGATAACATAACTATGTAAGTGTTAGTACAAGAATAATTACAATACAGCATTCACTGTGTGCATATTTTAAACAAATCAAAAAGTAACATGTAATATTATTGTAGAAGATATGATAAATAAATCGAATATAAATAATGACCCGTATCATAGCTATTCAATCCGACTATCGGGTCGAACAATGAGAATACCCACCATATTGTACGCTGGGTATTACTAATACTAAAAAGTAGAAAATTATATAACATGAAAAAATACATAAAAAAACCCGTTTAAACTTAAATGTACTTAAAAGTATAAAATAAATTTTTCCACAAAACATTTTTGCTTCACTCTCCAAATAAGAGAGAGGGCGCATTCTCTCCATCAACAACATAATTCTGCAATGTATATCAATGTCGTAAGCGCTCACGCTGAATCGCTTTTTCTTAGTGAGGAAAAATTTTTTGCTCGAAAATTTATTTCTTACTTTTTAGTTTAGTACTTTTAAAGTTAGGCGTGGTTTATAAAAAAAATTTTTTTCTTCAAAATTTTTTAATTGTTTAAATTAATTTTTATTTTAAAATTTTTATATAATATATATTTTTTTTTTTAAATTTAAAAATATAATATAATTTCTAATTTTTTGAAACCTGAATGCCGGCAACAGCTTCGAGAGAAATCAGAATTTACAGCGGTATTCAATTGTGTTAAGAAAGACGACAGAACGTGACATATTTATTTTCATTTGTCGTGGTCAAAGTAATGGCTCTTCACTTTTGAATTTAATACCCACAAGTACTTTAAATTAATGGGCAGCAACAAAATTGCAATAAGTAAAGTTGCTGGACCGACACTTTCCTTTCTTTTACCCTTTAGCACAAGTAAAAATTATTATCTGTATTAAAATTCAAGACGAACTTGCCATCTCAAGAACATGTAGAGGGAGATAACGATAATGCACATAAAATGCAGGAGAAATTAAGAGATTTGTCGGAAATACAAAATAAAACGTGCAGTGGAAACAATTTGGATTCGGATGGTAATTTTGTTTTTGAAACTATGAAATGCTGCGTATATTATAATGATCATTAACATGATTGAAGCACTAGAAGTAAAAAATCAATACAATCTACTACTGGGCTAATTAAAATTAATAAAATACTATAATGTACTCATTTAAACATTGTGTATGCATTCATTTTGCAGAGAATATTGAAGAAACAGATGTTAATTCATAAAATTTTATCTACAATCTCTCTGGTTTTGAGGGACTTTTTTGTTTTGTATATGTGCTAACTGAAATTATTGAATTTTAGAGGTCTCAGATAGATAATGAATAAAGTCATTCAAGTATCCAACAGCTCTTGCCTTTTTAAGAATCTAATGAATCTTTCATTTTCCTCTAATATTTGTAAGAGTATATAAGTCTAATTGAATCATTGATATCAATTGTGATCTTATTTACAAATTTAATATGCAAAAATTCTCACTTTCAGAATGACAGGCCGTCAGGCATAAGTCCCGTAAGAAAATGAAGAAGAAAAAATTCTCACTTTTCTCAATTATAGAAAAAAAGCTTTGAGGTATAATTATTTATACCTATTAATAAAAGGAAAATACGAAATGGTAAAAGAGATCGAAATACTTCCCGTAATACCTTGAAGCTTCTACAATACTCTCGTATTAATTACAACCTCTGGGAGACGCCTGGAAGAGCCTAGAAGCGGCGGAAACATCCTCCTAAACACTAGATAATCTTGGAGGTTCGAAAAATCTGCGTTTGGGTTAAAATTTCCAGTGTTTACAGTTGCCTCCACGACCATGACAATACTTTGTATAAAATCACTATTTATTGAATAATCAGTATTTCGGTGGCTAATGGTCGCATCATCCAGTTACAACATAGATTAGAGCAAGTGTTGTGTGTCACATTTGTTTTTACATTAGTTTCTAGTTATTCAACTTCCACACATTTATTATTATTATTTTTTTAATCTCTATATTACTAATTAAATTTTTTGTACACCTTGGACCCTGATAAAAGGACCATTGACCCTGAAACATGTTGATTATTCAATAAATGGTGTTTTCATTTTATTTAATAAATTGTTAATTATTAACAATATGTATGTTCTGAGAACACAATTACTGTATTTATCCACTGCGGGATTATTATTTAATTAAGATAAATTTAGAAGTCTCACAGAGATGAAGCTATAGTGTGAAGTATCATTACCAGCCTCGAAATCTTTTTGTTATTTCTTTTCTTTTTTTAAAAATAGAGATGCGAACACGGAATACGTGTCACATCAATATTCTTACTATTTTCAAACTAAGCTAAACTCTTGTGCTATGAAAATAGGACTAACTTACTAGTCTGGGCTGAGATTCGAACCCGCGGCCTTTGGATCACGAGGCGAGTGTCCTAACCATAAGACCAACAAGCTACTCTATGTAGGTATACTGCTTCATGAGAAGAGACAACAGATGTCATTAGTATAGCCCCTTGAAATAAACGGATGATTCCTATTTGCAACATATATATAACTATTAAAAATTCGATGTGTGGATGTTCTTATGATGGAATTGGTGAACGTTGCATTGCGTAGAGTGATCACTTAAGCCAGCTTACACAGGTTGCAAGCCCTGGGCCATCGTACAAAATACTACGATACACGTTTCTCATATAAATAGCTTCGTCTCTGTGAGACTTGTATAATTTATCATAATTAAATTTTTAATTATTTAAAAATGAATGTCCATCATTGCGTGACCTAGGATTTCCGAATTGAGTAGGACCCGTATGTTTGATTGCATGTCAATTCCCGTTAGTCCTGAACCGCTTATTTTTTAAATAATACCAAGGTTTGTATGGACTGACTTGACTGACTGACGGTAAAAATAAATGAATATTGTAAGAATACTTCGCTATTTAATTATTTTAGTAAGTTAGGTAAAAAAAATATTAATAAACAATTTTTATTAATCAATTAGAAAAAACATACAGAAAAAATCAAATTAACGAAAAAATATTTAAATGCCACCGGGAATCGAACCACGGACCTCACATTCTATCCGGGAATGGCGCGTTATCCATTTCGCCATGGCACTCAGGTAGCTTAACGAAAATTTTTTGTTTAATAATTCACAGAACTTTGTTCTGAAATTACAACTTCACAATAAGAATGCGTTTCCTTTAATATAAAAATATTAATAGTTATGAATTCCGCCTCAAATATTGATAACCATTACGATAGTCTGCCAGTCAATACTGCCCCACATACTTCACTCCCACTTACACCGGCACGGCGAGCAGAAACAACACGTCGGAACGAATTCAGAAGAATTTGTATCGCGGGCATTAGCAACGGGCAAGTCCCGGCGCATGTGTCACACGCATATATCACCTTGCGCAACCCCGCAGCGGCCCGCGGCGCGGCAGCGACACGGCGCGGCGCGGCGCGGCGGGCGGTGCCCACATCATGTCGCGGCAGTGGCGGCTCGAGCTTAAAAAGCACCACTGCGTACCGCCAAGACCTACAACGGACAATTTTTTATTCTGTGCTAAATATTTTATTTGATGTATTATTCTGTAGCATATATGTAAAAGGTAATTGTTACGTAATTTTTAACGTAAAATTTAAAACAGGATTTGAGAATCATGCGAGATTCAACCAGGGCCGCTCTCTCAGGCGAGACGGAATTAGTGGCCATAAAAATGGCCTTCTGTTGCTGTAGTAGGTAGACGCCGGCGCCTGTAAGGGATTATTCGCTGGTGCGATATATGGGCAATTCTGTCTTAAACATGATGTTGTGTTTTGTTGACGATCGTGTATATCTGTTCTATGCGTAACAATATTGATGTCAACGATATAGAATAAAATGTGTACACCATCAAAAAGGTCCTTAAAGGCATAAACGTAATTTTAAATACTCGTACCTTCTAAAATTAGATGTTCGGGAGTTACTTCAGCAACAGATAAAGCAATACCAGCAAGATATACCTACTTGTTGATGTAGTGGTTAAGATACTTGTTTTGTGATGCAGTGGTGGCAGGTTCGAGCCTCATTCTAGACTAGCAAGTTAGTCCTACTTTTATAGCACAGACTTTAAGGTTAGTTTAAGAAGTATGAATATTAACGTAACATGTATTTTCAAAAATGTAAAAATTATAAAAGAAGCATCAAAATAAAATTTACAGAATGTATTGCGTAAGAATGTGATTTTTATAATTAATGTCATTTTGTGCATACAAACATGTATTGATATTTTTGATAGTTTATCGCACGACTATTTTTAATACAGCCGCCACTGCTCACATGTTGACATCACGTGAGCGTATCGATCTTAATTGCTCTGGATTGCGCAAAATTCACAAATATAATGGAACAAGTGTTAATAATAATTAATTACCGGTCTCCCATTATGTATCGATAATTTTCAATAATGTCATGATTGGTTGTCGTCGCAACACCACGGGTGGTATCAGAAAAAATCAGACCTGTGCTGTGGTCCTATATTTTCAAAGGGGAAATATATAATTGTACTTTTGATAGATAGTATTAACTTGGTATACCCCACTTAAAACGATTATTTTTAATTAAATTTGAAAATGGTTTTAATAATAAATCGCAGACCTTTATAATTTTTGAAATTTATTTGTCTAAGGAATTTAAAATAATATTTATACCTAGAACGAAACTTTGAACGTAAATAATAATATGAAAGTGATGGGCAGCCTTTGAAGGGCTTAGCCACATTCCAAAGAATAAGAAGATACCTGAACATCTCGATTAGCACAACGTGAGAACCCCGGAACATAGAAGTGCACGAGTGGATCAAATACGAGGGGACATTTCCACTTTCCTTGTCAACTGGATCTAGTTTATCTTCATGCTTCATTTAGGCCAACTTGACAGACCATGCATTTTCATATTCACAGAAGTAAAACATATAACGTTCAGAATTCGCTCATCCAGCGAGCATGTAAGGTGGGGTATAAAATCAAAGGTAGAAAAAAAATGTATGCAGTCATCGAGGATTATAATGTACTGAATTCGAGATTTTATAGGAAATAAAGCCTAACAATTTTTAGGAATGATTTTGGAAAGGATAGATCCATAAAATCTATAATTCAGTCCATCTTTGGTGACTGCATTCAAAACATTTTTTTTATTTTTTGAATATTGCTGCCTTTGCTCTTATATCCCACATATAATGATCACTTTGAAGACAATGATATTTTAAATATCAATATCTCAACTATGAATCTAAATTACACGTTTCCATGAATCTAAATTACACTCAAACACACATTACTTTTTTTTTATTTTTTATTTTTTTTTAAATTTTATTTATTAGAGACACTAACAGGATAATGGGTACATGACACTCAGATAATAAACATTGTAGTGAAGACTATGCCCATTATCCCAATTACAAGTGTCTTCGGCATGCTCTAGTAACATGTATTTTTGTAATTAATTATATTTCACATGTACATTTATGTATATTATATATTTGTGTTTGTGTGTAGTGCGATTAGTATTTAATGATCTATAGGTTCATGTCGTCGTTTAGAAAATGGATGTTGTGTATGAGTGAGTTTTTGAACGAAGATAAGGTGTCTGCAAGAATATCAGCATCAATGTTAGGGTCGGCACAATACAAATTATATGTGCGTGTACATGTGGTACTTGTGGTACACAGCCCCTCCCCTCACCACACACGCACTCCATCAACCTCAATTCCGGGTACCTCACCCTTCTTCCTCTCACTCCCCTTTTTTGGTTTATTTTTACTTCGTTTAAATTTGTTTAATTTAATATTTTATTTATTTTTTCATTTCTGTATTTCTTTTGATTAATTATTTCGTGTTCAATTTACTTCGCAGCATTATTGCTGCTTTATGTTTTGTGTCATGGATCTCCGTTATTGCTCTACCAACTGGCATTATCTCATGCCACTTCACACATTGTACTGTTGAGATTCGCATCATCATCATCATCATCTTCATCCTCTTGTCCTAGTAGGGTCGAGGGCCCAAAGACTCGACATGGTGCTTCCATATTCTCCTGTCTTGCGCTGCTTCCACATGAGTCAACCAGTCTTGATCTATTCTCTTTACATACACATTTTTTGTTGCTTCTCCTAGCTTAATCTGGGGCAACCCACCAGCCGTCTCCCCTCCGGGGTTGCCAAGAGAATTCTTCTTGATATTAATTCCTCTGGCATTCTTAGCACGTGTCCAAACCACCTCATTTGTGATTTTTATATATGTAAGAGTAGGGACTTCACGCCGAGTATGTGCCTTGTGTCAGTGTTTCTCACTCTAGTTGAGATTTCATAAATAATAGCTTTCTAATTTTACTTTTCTGCAAAAAAAATATTTATTCACCTAAAAATATCAATTCAAGCAATTTTATAAATATCTGATACGAAAAAAAGTGTATTCTGTATCCAACTTATTCTCGTGTGCTATGATACCTACTTTATCTGACGTTTTTCTAACTCGAACGATATTTATGTATTAATATGTCGATAAACATTTTTCAATCAGACGGCGGATATCGTTGCATTTCATTGCTGCATTTTTTTCAAATATGGTCCATATTTTCAACATACGTTCTTTATAATAAGATATTTTATTTCGAAATATCAGTATCGTGTGTAGTTCGTTAGTGAAAAATTACGCGAGAAGCCGCGGTGCCGTACTAAACACTTTAATTACTATAATGGTATTTCTAATCCGAGCGTATTATGGATCGGCGGTCTGTATTTGATATCAAATCTCCAATAATTACAGTGGACTCGTCTATAACGATCGCGGATACAACGAAAGCACGGTTATTACAAACAAAGAGAAAGGAGCGTGTTTTAATGATGTGTTATCATATAGATGTTTTTACTTTATTAAACATTTTTATATTTCTCAACAGAAAATCACAATTTTATATCAAAACATCTGGAATCTTTTTGGATAAGTTAAGTTTTAATTCTATTATATTTATTTTTATACTTGTAGTTATTTACGGCAATTTTATTATAAAAATAATAATCATTGGAAATTTATCAATTTCAGATTTCACATATTCAATTCAATCTTTTTGGTATAAGATTATTATTTTAAGAGTTTCAGAGTGAGTTGATAAGGTAGTGTGATGATAAATGAGTGAAAAGTGGATAGGTAGGCAAATATTGATGATTATTTTTTACACCACAAAAATCTATGAAGTCAAATTACTGCAGTAATATTGCACATCACAAAAAACTCAGGCTTGAGAAAGTCATTTAGAAATTTGAGAAGCCACTGTCATATCCATTGGACTACAAGAATTGGTATAATAGCATACTGAATAAATATAGTAATACCGTAAACAATATGTATAAATGTAAGATAGTTCTGGAACATGTGATGAATATAAATAATCCTCCTCCTACATCTTCGTTTTTTATTCTTTCCTTCGAAAATGTCCAAAAAATTGGAAGACACGCCTCAGGCATTTGTTGGAAAGTTATCTTTGATATATATTAATAATAAATCTGACAATCCAATTGAAGATTTAGATTATAATGCTTTAATTTCTGATTTGACTACAATGTGTCTGACGGACTATGACTTATGTACTATGTATCTGCATGTGATAATTTCTGTTTATTTAATTTCATTTCACTGCCGATAAATCGGCGTTTATTGGTCAAAAATAGACATTTGATTGCTCGATGCACACACATAATACAAATAAATTAGGATAATATGTAGCAAGTCTCTCGGCCACTATCTACTTCGCTAAATATATAGAAATACCTGTTCTCAAGTAGGTTTAATTAAGTTAATTTTTTTAACATTTTATCCCCTTAGATCGACATCTAATATTTATTTTGAAAGAAAGTATATACAATAAAATCAAGAGCAAAAAAAATTAAAAAATATAAAAGTATCATGCGAGATGCTGGAGAAAAATGAAAATAATGCAATCGATAGTTTTACATTTCTTATCAAAACAGCGTCATTCATATGGATCCACAAAAGAAGTGGCAATATATATATATATACATATATCCATATCCTATTTTGTCTTATATATCATTTGTATCATAGTATAATTTAATATATGTATACTTATACGGAATGCGTGAGTCTGCACTTACCTCCCCAAGTACTGGAATAAAGTTTTATTATTATTTAATAAAAATCATTTTCAGACCAATTATATTCTACGGTTATATTTTTTGTTATGATAAGGAAATTTTGAATTAAAACTGTATTTTATTTGGATATTCAAGCATTTACTTATAGTCTCAGATCGACAGCGCTTGAGATTCCTTAGAGTTGGAAACTGAGCTAATTGATGTCCATATTCAACGGGACATAATAAATGTAGTAGACTAATTAAGGTATTAGTGGAATGCATATTTGAACTCACGTGTCAACGAGTTTTTTTATTAAGGTGTTATTGCTTTTATCTTGAAATTGTTCTTTTATTTATTACTTATTATTTTCATTACTACATTTTACATTTGCAATAACTAATATGACTCTTTTAACTTGTAACTAATGTACAAAATAAGAGTATTGTTGAATCAATAAAATATGAACTTTTAATTATAATAACTCTGAACAAATTAAGTTCTATCGATTTAGTGAATTTCGTAAGAAGTTGTAGTTTCTTTTGGATGACATTTTTTATGAAATATTTAACAAAAATAATTTTTAACTTACCAATGTTATTTTAAAACGACGTGTTCCTTATTTCAAGAGGTATACTTATATCATGTTTTAAGAGGTAGATCAAATATTTAACAAAATTATTAAATAATTAAATTTGCCTAATAACAGTCAAAACACATGAGAGCATGAGACTATACAGGATTATTTGGAAAACCTTAATAATCTCACAGGACTACATTCCTGCCTTGATTATGAGTCGGAAACGTTTCGGCAGTCATGACCTTAATATCGATAGTTAGGGAGATATGCGACATCAAAGTTTACATTTTTTTTCAATATTTCTGACTTATTTTTTGTAAAATGTTGGTCTATCATTACAGTAACTTATGTCGAATATGAAAAATCCATTCCCTTTTTTACAAGTCAAATAAAATAATAAAAACCTTCAATTTCCAATTGGAAAACATTGCAATTGAAATTTATGCATGGTTTCTGCATAATTATTTTTTAAATGTATAATTGTATTTTTCAATCATGTTTTGTTATTTGGATGTATAAAATGTAAAAAAAAAATAATTAAAAAGTTAAAAACGCCAAAAAAAAACCACAATTTAAATATATAACTAAATGTGCACAAAAGTAGTAAGAACAAGTATAATATATATTACAATATGTTTAAAGTAAGCATAGGTAAGTAGAGAACAATAATATGTACAGATAATAACCATTGAGTAGAAAAAAGGCAACAAATTTATTGATGGAATCTATGTAAGTACCATTTCTAAATTAATGATTAATAAATTGCTTAATTTTTTAGTTTTAAAGTCACGTACATGCCTCTAGCATTCCACGAAAAACAAATCACGTGAAATGTTTCATAACCTGGGCTAACCGACAGGTAGTGAGTAATACGTTGTAGAGGGAGGTACTCTAAATCAAGAAGAGTACGGCAACATAATTAAATTTTCTGGAGTGCCACTTATTTTAAACGAGGCATGAATATTATTGAATTATTATTTAATATCTTGTTTTTTAATATACATGAAATACAGGTCGCTGTAATAAAACTTGCAAAAGTTGTTTACTTTTCTCAACCGCTACGATTTTTCTAAATATGTATAATATTGATTATTTAAGTGAGTTTAAATATTTGTTTAGTAACCACAGACCTCGTTTGCAAGTCGTAAATATAGGATATATTTAGATATGGGTAATATTATAGTAATAACGATTGCTCGTTATTATGCAAAATTATCATCGATTATTTTTTGCTCAAATTTAATCAGGTCTCTGCTAAAGCGCGTTTTCATTGGCAATAATGTTAATTATGTTCATTATTGCCAATATGGTTCACGGTTAGTTATCAGCTGTGGAAACTAGGTTATCCTAATGAAAACTTATTTAATTCTTTGGATGCGTATTCAAAAAATATTTAACTGTTCAGTAAAATAGTTTGACAGGTGGGTATGAAAGGTTACGTTCTATTTTAGTCGAGAAGAAAAGGACATTTCACGTCACCTTGGTCAATTTTAAATATAGTAAGATCACACATTATGTTTAAATGTCGGTGGTGAGAAGGTAATACAAATAAATAAATAAAACACTCTAAAAATAAATCACTATATTTTGTCAAAACGTAGTTTGATGTATTGTTGCGATATTATAATGCTAGCAGTCAAGCAATTGGCTATCGCCAATTGCTTGCTGCTAGGCCCCGCGGGCGACTGTCTGGACCGTTGCGCGGCCTATAGTAGGGGCTGCGCGGCTATTAATTGCTATTTGCTTGCTTGACAGTGGGGTCGGCTATGGTGGGCGCTTCGCGGTTTTTATGTTTATAGCGTTAACTTTATGATTGGAAATAATTATTAATTTTAATTAATTAAAATTTTGTATAAACCACTTGGAGTACCTTTTCGTCTATCGGTTTCGATACCACTGTATGATCAGTATGCATCCGTCCTGACAAAGATACAGTGGTTTCGAAACCGGTAGACATAAAGTTATTCCAAGTTGTAGTAGTTAAGTAGTTATACAAAGTTTTTAATTTATTCAAATTAATTCCTGAGATAGGTTCTTTGAAAGCTATAAATTTCTAAAACAAGAGAAAATGTTGCCATGGTGGTGTGGGGGCTGATAGTCAATGAATAATTATATTTATATTTAACTTTTAATAGAAATTTAAGGTATAGAAGTATAGAAGTAACTATTATTTTTTAAACACTCATTAATATTTTATTTATTTGTTTAGTAATATAACAGATACCTATAAAACTCAATGTCTGTCTGTCTGTCTGTCTGTTCTCTATACAAATCCATACCGTTTGTCCGATTCGATTCAAATTTTGCATACGTATGCTTTGGGACCCGGCGGGTAACATAGGCAACATTTCCCCCCTATTCTCTTACCCCTTTCCCTCTCCCTGACCTATTTTCGATGCGAATCTGGCCCGTTTGACCGATCGGACTCAATATTTACATACTTATGCTTTGGGACCTGGCGGGTAACACAGGCAACATTTTCCCCCTATTCTCTTACCCCTTCCCCTCCCTCTGACATATTTTCGATGCAAATCTGTAGCGTTTGACCGATCGGACTCAAAATTTGGAAACTTATTCTTATGGACCCGGCGGGTAACATATTTTACATTTCTCCCCTATTCTTTCAACCCTTACCCTCCACTGATATATTTTCGATGCAAATCTGTACCGTTTGACCTAACCGATCGGACTCAAAATTTGGAAACTTATTCTTAAGGACTCAGCGGATAACATATGCGACATTCCCCCCTATTCTTTTACTCTTCCCTTCCGCTGATATATTTTCGATACAAATCTGAACCGTTTGACCGATCGGACTGAAAAATTGGAAACTTATTCTTAAGGACTCGGCGGGTAAAACATGCAACATTTTCCCCCTATTATTTTAACCCTTCCCCTCCCCTAATATGCTTTCGATGCAAATCTGTGCCCGTTTGCCCGATCGGACTCAAAATTTGTAAATTTATTCTTAAGGTCTCGGCGGGTATTATGTGCGACATTTCCCCTTATTCTTTTAACCCTTCCCCTACCCTGATATATTTTTGATGCAGATCTGTACCGTTTGACCGATCGGACACTAAATTTGGAAATTTATTCGATAGGACCCAGCGGGTAACAAAAGTGACATTTCTCCCCTCCCCTTTTTAATTTTACCCGCCCTCTGATATATTTTAGATGCAAATCTGTACCGTTCGACCAATCGTACTCAAAAACTGCAAAATTATTCTTTAGGACTCAGAGTTTTAATTGGTGACATATTCCCCCTATTCTTGTACCTTTTCCCCTTCCCCTGATATATTTTCGATGCAAATCTATACCGTTCGAATCGAACCTTCGTTTACCCTCATAAATTTATTTTAAACTTAATCCTCAACCCATGCAACGCCGGGTATAACAGCTATTAATTATATACAGCTAGTAATTATATATAATTGTGTAAACAGACAGTTTTGAACATGTTAACTTATATCCTAGCATATTTCACATAGACAATAATTTTGAAATACATATACATATATAGTAATAATAAAAGTGAATAAAAAATAAAAGACAAGACTAGTAACAATATAACATTCTATATTCAGGTAAGTGTAACTTAGTTGTATCTTGCATCACAGAGTATTATTAATTAAATATTTACTTGTAATCTTAGATCGTATGGAGACACAAAATAGACGTCAATGTCGATGAACAAATCGTTATAAGCTCGGCACATTCTCACTACGGGTGAGCATAATCTGAAGGTGGTGCGAGCAACAGGAATGTAACGACAGTCTAAAAAAATGGTAACTACGCAATATCGAAGTCTCTCGTATAGTCCACATGAATCCACAACTACAGTATTCTCGAAGGAACCATAAATCACTAGAAATATGGAGAAACTGGTTAAAAATTCCCATTGCATCGCGAACTCTGATGTTTGTATAAAAGCAATACAAGCGCGCGTGAGCTAGATATCTTTGACAGCGGGCTAACGCCATAGAAAATGAAACTAGCGACGGTAGACGATTCAAGCAAACGAAAATAAAGAGTTCCACATATGTGGATAGTCGTAATTAGTGCAAATTACGAAATGTAGAGCGAATTAGAAGAACGGTGCTCTGATCAAACTCATGTTGAAATAATTAATTATTAAAATTTTAATTTATTTCCAATGTTTCATTTTCCTCCCACAGCGATGATCCCGTGACAGTATTAATGTTCAGTTAAATATTCTTAACAATTAACAAGTATACGACATACTAGTCATTTATTACACCCGTAAAAATTATTTAAAATATCATTATCAGAATTAATTTTTCATCCAAATATAAACAAATAACGATGATTAAGCAACATTGCACATGCGAAGATATTTCAAAATATTGATTGAAAAATGTTAGCTGAATTAAAAACGGTTATTTACTCAATTATTGCATATATTTTGCGAACGCTGCAATTAAGGACCATTATTACGAATGTGATAGTTGTAATCCTATAACAACGTTTCGCATGACTGTACGTGGATGATTATGATTGTGAAAAAATTTCGCCTTGTACAAAGAGATTACATTTTCATCCGAAAGTAATATTCAATTATTTATTTCTGAGTCTTCCTGTCTCGCGTGTAATCTTTTTTTTTTAAATTCCGTAGAGTCTACGATACTCTGAGTATTCTACATATATGTGGCTAGACCGCTTAGTTCTATTACTACAAGTGCATTAGCTCTTTAGTTTTGACACTTTTGCATAATTATTATAATAAACATCGTGCGTTTTATATTTTACATGAAGTTTGTAATCTAAGCTTGTTCATATTTATAGTAATCTAACCCGTGACGGTGTATGCCCATAAATATAATTGTGTTGGAGTGTATCTAAAAATTCATCAACAATGTAAAGACAAATTACATTTATTTCGAAAGTGTTGACGTGCTTACTTTTTGGTCCTTATTAAACAGAGCAAAATAAATTTTGTAATGAAAAAAAAAAAAATAAAGCTCTCAGGTCAAATTAATGTCCAATGACCATTGAGTCTCGCTTTCAAATCGGACGGCATGAGTGTCCTACCAGTCACAAGCGGTGATCTCTGTGTTTTTCTAAAGATCAAAATGTCAACTAAAAATAAATTTATCTCAACTAAATCTATCTCACCGTTTCTCATTTCATAGACATTTTTATGTTTTATTGAGTCGTAACGTAATAGTCTACTTTATATCGGACCTTCACATTTCTTTATTCAAATCGTGATTGAAATATTTGTATGGGTACATAAATAAATCAAATGTGTTGCGAGGATTTCATCAATCATTTAGACAAATTATTCGGTTCATTCACAAACTATTCATTATAAACGCGCATCTAGGGCACAATGAATGAATCAAATGCGTTTTTTGTATATTTGTTAACCGGTCTTTATGAAATTTTATTATCAAGTAAGTTTTCAAATCACTTTTTTTTCAATATTTCTAACTTGTGTTCTATTAAACAGTGATTTTATTATAGTAATAAATATAAAATACTAAAAATTTATTTCGCTTTAAATACAAGTTAAACAAAATTATTTAAATCTCGCATAATTTTTTTGCGAGGGTTTT
>JADDOH010007881.1:0-184500 GCA_016648135.1 Agrypnia vestita | reverse complement strand
TCCTAAAGAATAAGTTTCCGAATTTTGAGTCCGATCGGTCGAACGTTTTTAATTTTTAGTCTTAATACTACCCACAAAATTACTTCGGTAGCAAACTAGCGCCATCTTTTGATGAGCTCGTTAAGTAATTACCCATGTAAAACTTTGATTAATTAATTATGATGGATTGATTATTGAATCTCATCTGAATTAATTCATGTATTGTCATCGAGAATACGACTGTGTGCAAAATTTCAGCTCGATTGGACACAGGGAAGCGGGTGAAATATCGATTAAATTAGATTCCGTCCAGATAAACAGACAAACATGTGAAGCTAATATAAGCGTGGTAAAAAAGAAAAATATTCTGATGAACTATTCCTTACGAGTGGAGTGACATACGCAGGTGTGTAAAATGAAGGTGCTTTACTTCGCTGGTCCAGAGAACGCAAACTCAGCATAAAGGTGGCAAGTCGACGCAGAATATTGCGAAAAAAGCATAAATCAATTTAGCTTTATGACGACGATAATTACCTTTTTCTGTATTTTACAGTAATGGTTAACAAGTCCCAAGGATAAACGTTGAACGGGAAATGCATCTAGAAAAACCAATATTTGAACATAGTTAATTGAATGTATTTTATAACAAGGAAATTAATCAAAGTTAAAAGATAAAATAAATATTCAAAGCAAAAATTCATATATAAATTCGTTAATTGATTTCAATCCTCTAGAACCATATAAGGTACTCAAGGGCTCTGATAAAATTATTACCATCAAGAGTAATGTTCAATGATTGTGTACAGTGCAATCCAAACAAATTGCACAATCCCAGCGGCCTTCTTCACTATAGAAATACATAAAGTGACGACATAAAATATAAAATGTATATTTTCTACATATCCGTCAATTTTGTTGACATCTTGAGAAAAAATACGGCCGCTTGAAGATGTCGTTTTGGGCAAACGTCAAAAAACGAGTGACAAATTAGATCCGAGATCCAAGAAGTAGAGCATTGTCAGTAGGGTGGAGCTGATGAAGTTCATCGTCCCCAGTTACGGCGTTGGTGATGACGATTGATTTATGTATCATCTAAGAAAACAACTCGGTAAAAGATTAATCCCAAATTTAAGTTGTCAAAGCTTAAAAAATGAAATAAATATTATGTAAACTGTTCGAAGAATATGTTTTCTTCTTCTGCATGAAGGCTTGAACTTTGTGGTGATATTATTATTAAAATAAAACACAAATTACTTTGTTTTCACCACTATATTAGATTAAAAAATCTACATGTTTCGAGAACAATGTTCTCTCCGTCAGGATTATTGTGTACTAATCTTAAAAGTTGAAACAAGCAAATATGTTACGGTGACGGGGCGGTTGAGGAGGTAGGTGAGGGGAGGGGGTATTATGTATTATGATAAAACTAGTTTTACCGAACCCGTCAAAAACAGTGTAATTTTACTTAATAATTCGGCCGCGTAGCGTAGAGTATTGGTAGCATCACATAGAGATTTATTGATTTTTCGCTATTTATATCAAATCATTATTTACTGATAACCTAAATAACGGACATTGCTACATAGATAATTATTAATTTTTGCTGTTTATACTCAATCCTCATTTGCGGCATCTGAAAGCGTTAGTGACGGACGTTGTTACACGGAGAAATATGTATTTTTTTGCTTTTTATACTTCAATTTACATATTTCGTCATTATTTGTGGCTTCTGGTAGCGTTAGTGACGAATATTATTGCATAAAGAGTTATGCTTTTTGATGTAATACCCGTACATGTTTATTTGATACTAATTCAGTAACCATACAATAATGTAACCTTTCGGGAAATACTGCAATTGGGATTGACATAGTGAGCAAAATAATACTATAA
Organism: Agrypnia vestita; assembly: GCA_016648135.1. Taxonomy (NCBI): domain Eukaryota; kingdom Metazoa; phylum Arthropoda; class Insecta; order Trichoptera; family Phryganeidae; genus Agrypnia; species Agrypnia vestita. The sequence continues at coordinate 182,631 of JADDOH010007881.1, read as the reverse complement.
AATCACAATTAATATTTCACAGTATGTAGGGGTACGGAAAAAGTCTTACATTTACTAAAAAAACTATATATTTTTCACTATCGTACACTAAATTGCAAACCACTTTTTATCAAAAAATCTTAAGCTATATTTTAGATAATGTTATTAGTAAGGTTTGTGCAAATTTTAAATAAAATTGGCTCCATAATTTTCGAGATATCATTTTCAAGATTCTAAAAAAGAGAGAGAAAATTGCAAAAGAATAATTAATAAAAAATATACTTTGTTTTCACTACTTATAGATCAACAAGTTTTAAAAAAAAACAAGTTTTAGGGTCAATGGTCCCTTCGCCATGGTAAAATATATAGTTTAAAAAGTATAAGTAGAATACTGAAAAATGACGATATTTTCAATAAATGAGCGGTGAAAACAAATCATTTTTTTATTAATTACAATTATAATGTAATTCATATGAATATTCATTTACCAGGCCACCTTCGTACAAAATTTTTGAGTTTTTGAAAGAGCGATGACTCAAATTATTCTTAGGATTTCAAGCCGTATGATAAAGTAAAAAAAGATTTTTGAAAATGTCAACATGATGCAACCCATTTAATTGCGTTTTCAAAAGCAATTAACAATCGTAATAATAATAAAATATTGTACTGGGAACCTATTTAAATTTTGTTGGAGAAGTTATAAGTTTAGCATTTATTCAAAAAGGATTTTTATATACTTTTTTTGTGTAATTACAGAATAATAAAAAAACATTAAATATAATAATTGTAGTCTATAGTCCTCAATAATTTTAGTGGGCGTGTTATTTTATTAAGAATAATTTATTCATACTTCATGAACTTTAATCAAAAAGATGAAAATTGTTTGTGTTAAGCAAAAAAAAAGCCTTCGAACTATGCGCTCTGATGTCATGAAATAACTACAGATTATTTTCTCTGGAATTTAATGCATTGCCACCATTGTCAGCTAGTAGCATCATTTCCATTATGAGCTATGAAGCTTTGAAATATCCCATTGACTGGCAAAAATAAGAAGCCATTTGTATTATAAGATTCATGTGCAACAAAAAGGAAGAAAAAATAATTTAAATTAATCTAGAGACAAAATGAAGTTTTGACTGATTGTATAAAATAAAAAAAAAACGCATTTATGTATTTGAAATTCGATTTGATTAGTTTAAACTTTTTGGAGTATTTTCAAAATTATCATTTTGTTTTGCAGTATTTATATAATTTGTAATAGCACTCAAATTATTAATGCGATAAAAAAGATTTTTTTGTGCACGATTCACTGTTCACAACAAAATATAATTATTAGAAAAAATGTTTCATTTTTCCAATTTTGAAAATCTGCCATCGTTGCGTACAAAATTACGCGGAACAGTGATCGTCATGCGAGACCAACAGTTATCTGATTACCTCAAGTGCCAAATTAAACAATATTCCACTTATTATTCAATTGCGGGCTTAAAATCCGTCACCTGCTGTTTGAGCTGTCAAACGCAAAACAAAACGTGAGCGCGCTCGCGCCTGATTGGCCGACACCGCGAGTGGTGGAGTATTTAAAGCGGGAGCTGTCATTTCCCAGGTTTACTCCGCGTTTGGCTGCCGCGGCTTCAGCACCGACTTTACGGACGGTTTTAACCGGATGTAAATAAACAATTAACGTTTCAAAATTTACATATCACGGTGGAGAAACAACAATATTTTGTGACCCAGATGATTCAATGAATAAAATTAAGTATTTTATCATCCAAACCCTAGAGATTTATCTGGCCGTAATTAAATTTATAAAAAAAATAATTAACATATATGCGATTGTGTCCATGCACTTGAATCGGATATACAGACTTTTTTTTTAACTAAATAAGTGTTGTGAAAGTTTATTTTTTTATCGAAAAATAATATTTGCATTAAACGTACAGCTACACACAACGTGATTTTGCAGTCATAAAAATAATTTACGTGAAAGTATTATTTTTCATCGTCTGTACGTCAGCAATAAAATTTTGCAGAGTAATTAACATCTAATTGTTTTGTGATTGGTTCGTTGGATATTTTGGACGAAGTGTTGAGCTCTGAAATACCAAAATGCTGACCGGGTGGCAGAAAACCGTTTCAAAATGTAAGTACCTACACAATTTTTATCATATGTATAAAATCAAAAATCAAAAAATCCACTTCCAAAATACTACAATCCACCAATAGAAAATATGTGTTTCAATGATATTGAGTTTTTTTTCACTTTTGTCTGGTTCATCTGTATATAGTATAGAAAATAATAAATAAATCATCTATGGTATAAAAAATAAGGCAGTCTCTGTTCGTGATATAAATTCTATATCAGCGTACTACAATTTTTAATTAGAAAACTCACCTTCCTAATAGTTACCTATACGTAAGTACAGGGTATAAAAGAGCTAGTCCACAATACTGTACAGGTAGATTACTGCCTTAAGTGTGAGTCGAAAATGTTCGAGCAACTTTGATCTAATATCAATAGTTATGGAGTTATGCAATATCAAAGTTTGCATTTATTTCAATATTTCTGACTTATTTTTTACAAAACGTTGAATTGTGAATTCATAACTTATATCCATTACGAAAAATTCATTCGTTTCATTAATAGTTAAATAAAATAATTGAAGCCCGGAAAAAATCAATTTGGAATGTTCTCCAATTGGAATTGGAGGTTTTTATCATTTTATTTGACTTGTATTAAAGGAAATGAATTTTTTACTGTAATAAAAATAAGTCAGAAATATTGAAAAAAAAATGATGTCGCATATCTCCTTAACTATAGACATTAGGTCATGGTTGCTTGAACATTTTCGACTTGTAATAAAGGCAGGAACCCACCTGTACAGTATTGTGGACTAGCTCTGTTACACCCTGTGTACATTTTGTTTTACTAATTTCCTTAACATTCAGGTACATTTCACACCACTGATCAAGATAATGATATTTAAATAGATGTACATTAAAATAAGATTTATTGTAAAAAAATGTATAAAGAGGTTTTGGCAGAGATATGATAATACCGATTTCTAGTTTTTTTACGTGATTACATATTGCGGGCTCTATACTAGAATTAGATAGCTCGAATTTTGACACTTTTGAGATATTTACATACATTAAAAAAAATCAGATATTTATATATAACAAGAAAATAAAAAGAAAAATTAATGAAGATTAAGTGCTTTAACTGAATATTTGGTGATATGTAATTTTTTCATTGACATTTCATCAATATATACCAGGGATTGATTATAATGTTACTTAAAATTTATGTCATTTAAGATACATGTATGTATATACCACACACAAGAATTCATAATACTTTTTGGTGAAGTATATACATACAAAAAAATAAATTAATTGTAAATATTTTCTAGCATTGTAATAAAATATTACATATATAATTAATTAAATAAATTTAAAAAAAGATTGATTAGTGAAGAGAAGAAAGTCTTTAATTAATTCAATGAACACTTTAACTGCAATTTTATCAAAACTATCCCTTTTCAGTTACCTAGTTTTATTGTAATATTGAGTCTACTATATTATGATATTATATAGTATAAACTGTTGAAAATTTAAAAAAAATATTTTTCGACGTAGTGATAATCAATCAAATATAATGCCTAATTTCGTTGTCTGTCCGTCTGTCTGTCTGTGCGTCCGCAACGTCGTGTAACATCCTAATTTGATTCGAATTCACGGCTAAAAAAAATCAATTTAAACGACCGGAGACGGGGTTTGAATCCGGGCCAGCAAAACCCGAAAAAGCTGCCTAACGCATGTTGCCAATGCCGCCTCTCCGTGGACCGCCAAAAAGATACTATGAATATATTCTAGTGCTTAGCAAAGACGCTTACCAATGTTCCGCCATTTTTGATGGTTTATAACTAGTTGTAATTAATTGTAGAGTTTATACTTGTTTACAAAGTATAAGGATTTTTAATTTAAGCACAACCTCTGGTTGTAACGTCTTAATTATAAAGTTGTATATTTTGGTATCTTACCCGAGTATTAAAGCGTGAATGAAAACATAAAGATTCATTAAAATAAATTATAAAAGTCTCACAGAGACGAACCTATTTATATGAAAAACACGTATGAAAGTCTTTATAAGGCGGCCTGAGAGCTTATGACCTCTGTAAGCTGACTTGAGTGATCACTTTACACAGTGTAAGTGTAAGCACACCAAGTCCACGGTAAAAACATCTACACATTATCAAATTTTTCAAAGTTGTATATATGTTCTTCATCTCTCTTATTTCAAATATTTGAAGGAAGTTTGCTGTAGCCATCTATGGTCGAAAATTTGTGATTCACATGAAACAGAAAACATGGATGTGTTATGTTCATACATATGTATTGATGTTCATACGGCGGAATAGGTGAACGTTGTATTATGCCGGTTAAGGCCACATAGAACTTAAGCCCTGTGGCCATTTCTTATACAGCTTCGTCTCTATGAGACTTATATAATTTATCTTAATTTTCTTAATTACTGTATATTATCCCTATGCGGACAATGTACAGTAATAGTGCTTTTAAAATTATTTATAAAAATACTTAACAACTGTCCGTAACTCGCTGCAATTGGAACGACAACACTGATGATGACCAGTCGCTAATGAGGCCCGGGCGCCCGAGTGTGACAAGTCAATCAGCGCGCGGTTCAGATAGAAGAATATGGCTTTCTATCTTCTCTGCTTACCCCTGCGACGAAACGGCATGACGGTTAATTAGCTGGTGATTTTTCGCTGGTTTACGGCTAGTTCAAATATATACTTCAAATATATACTTCAAATATACATCAATTCTGATGAAAATAAAAACCAAATGCTTTGTTAATATAATATAACAACACGATTTATGGCTTAGTAATAAATGTTGCTTGCTACTTTATAACTTTGACACGTTTTGTGAAATAGATTTTGCAACTCGTTGCGTTAAATTTTTATTGGCATTTTTTAAAAGGATATCACGAACAAAGCTTCGTATTGGCTCGGTGTAAAAAATAAGGCAGCCTTGGTTTATTACCGGCTCGCGAAACCGGAGAATGTCCTTGATACAATTAATATTGACAACCAGCAGGATAGTGGTAGCTGATCTACTGAAATAAAACAACACTGGATTATTTTCGTGATCTTGTGAGCATGATTTGTTTTCTATACTAATATTATAAAGAGTTAAAGTTTGTTAGTTTAGATGTATGAGGTAATCTCAGAAACAACATCTCCGATTTCAAAAATTCTTTAATCAATATTTTGATTAGACCTCCAGGGTGGACATAAGCTATATATTATTCCTTAAAAATGAAAGGGATTTTCGTGAAGACAAAATTTGCAACGCAAGTCGACGAAAAGACGGTCGATCGAATGCGTTTTTTTCGAACGCTTGTTTAACGGTATGAGATATATGAATGCTCTCTACCGAAAAGTTGCAGAGCTTAAAAAGTCCCATAAAAAGTCCCCAACAACATATTAATTGATAAAATATATATATTTGAAATTAATTTTTATCTGTCGGGGATAATTTAAGTAGAAAATCTTAAATTCTTGTCAAAATAAATTTTCTTATCGTTAGACATTTTTTATTTAGAACTAGCTGGTCGTACCCGGCGTTGCACGGGTTAAGGATTAAGTAAATATAAGTTTGTGAGGGAAAACAAAGGTTCCCCTGTTCTCTAAAAAACAATGTTTCAACAAAAACAAAAATAAGTTACTGTAACATAACTGTATTAGTTAGACATATGGTATCGCAGACTTTTTTGTAGATATTAATGTCCTCTATAAAACTGTAGTACATCACTTTGCTCTATTGTCAAAAATTTCCGCGATATAAGGTTATTTTGGTATTTTTTTCACACGTTGGGTTACATTATCGAAGTTTTTATACGGATCCCTAACATTTTTGAAAATATTCTATAGCCTATGTTCATCAGGGATAATGTAGGATTCTAAATGTGAAAGAATTTTTCAAATCGATCCAGTAGTTTCGGAGCCTATTCAATGCAAACAGATAATCAAATCTTTCCTCTTTATAATATTAATATAGATAGTATCATAAAATTTCCTTTTACATATACAATAACAACATTGTTTGGACGAGTACTTTAGATTTTATTGATTTTTCTGATATTCTTATAGTCTCAAACTGAATTCCACGAGGGCGAAGCTGCGGGTTACTATACTATTGTTATATAATAAAAATAACATTAATAGATTTCAATTTATTTTTATTATATTATAACAAAGTAATATAATAAAATATTAGTTTACTTTGACAGTCACCAATACCACAGATAGGTAATAGATGGTGGAGTAGAAAAAAATCATTGGATTCCGTAAGATAGTGTGCGTCTACCAAACTTTTACAGATGTAATATATAGTACCTACAGATATATATAATACAGAATTGTAAAAAAAGAGATATTTCCTTCTTTAACAATATCAAAATAAATTTATAGTAAGATAATTTATTTCAATAAAAAGAAAACACTTCGTAAAATTCAGAATTTTTAATCATCCTTTGAAAAGAAACCTTTTGATATTAATAAGGGTTTAGAAATTTTACACACAAATAACGTAGGATTTCAGTAAGATTGATTAGTAATTTTAGAAATAAGGAAATGTGCAAAGCAAATCAAATATTCTCAGCACTCAAATCATTTTTGCTAATAGTTGTGTTTTAACTTTATTTTCACATTAATTCCTAAATAGTTATTCAATCAATACATTTATACTTTGTTTTTGTTAATGTATATACTTCGAATTAAATTTTTTAGGATACGTTGTATCCTGACGATGGGACCATTGGCCCCGAAACATGTTGGTAATTCAATAAATAGTGGTTTTATACAAAGTGTTTTCTTGTTATAAATGAAAAGGGTAATTTATCAATCTTCACAAATTTTAATGAAAAGGAACAAAGTATACTTTTTATTACTTTGCAGTATTGTAAAGCAAACGTATCCGCAATATTTAACACTTTACAAATTAAACATAATTTGTATTTAAGTTTTACAACCAAGCGAGGCCATATGGTCGGCAGAATATACTCAGCAGCCTCTTGCATAAAACATGAAATCCTTTCAATTCACATCACTTCCTCTCAAGTTCATTAGTATTTTTATTGTATAACACACTTACATACATTTAATATATTGTATGGTAAATCGGATACCAGACGTGCTGTCAATTGTGTAAGCATTTCTTAAGTGAAAATTTGGGAATAGGGCTTTTCGACTTAAGTCGATAATTTAGGCAGGAATATACTTGTAAAGTATTGTGGACTAGCACTGTTAACCCCTGGTATGCCGCCATGCGGCATATAATGTTTCCGTTGTCTGCCGCGTTAAATAATACACGAAATGACTATTTTTACTTGATTTTTTTTATTAAAATTCGTGGTTAAACGCCACTAATTAAAAATTTTTTTCTTAAAGATGCGTAACTAAGGTTTTTATTAGTACTTGTTTTATCACATTACCACTGTAAATTTTTATACTATAACAATTTCTTTCGACTTGTCATACTAAGTATTGCCTTACCCAAGGAAAATGATTGTAAAATAAAATACTGAACTTACATTGGGGTTTTGTTTATTTTATTTCTTATTTCGATAGATTTAACAGCCGAAGGTATAAAAACAATGTAATATGATATCAATAAACTGAATAAAAAACATTTTTTGAAAATGAGCATCATTGCGAGCGCGGATCCGTTCAATGAGGCAAAGTGATTTGAATACAAATTTAGAGTGAACCAAGATTTATTGAAAAGATAACTTTCCAAAATCATAATCTACGAAACAAAGTCTTTCATACGATATATGATTCGCAATAAATGTGAAAAAAAAAGATATCAATAACCGAAAACAAGACTACGCAGACACTGAGAACTTTTACGTGAATTTATTCAAAACTATTGCAAAATAACAAAAATATAAAATAAATAACAACTTAGACCTTTATCAGCAGACACTGAGAACACCTCAATAAACAATGAAAACCGTCGCACACCTTTCGCACCGATCATAGAAAAAATGGGTTACTTTTAATTCATTCTAAAAATGAATTTTAACTTCTGGAACACATTCATATTTGTGAAGTTGTAATTTTTCAGGACAAAGTTCTGTGAAGTTTTTAAAATCAAATTAATTAATCAATTAGAAAGTCGTACAGAAAAATCTAATCGATATGAAAAAAAAAAAAATTAATCAATTAATAAAAATGAGAATTACATATAAGGTCGATATATTCACGGAAATCTACAAGGCTTCTATAGCTTAGTGGTCAGAGCACCGGCCCCGGAAAGAAGGTGGCCCGGGTTCGAATCCCGGTAGTAGCCAAAATATTCTTTCGTGAATTAGATTTTTCTGTATGACTTTCTAATTGATTAATTAATTTGGTTTTAAGAATTTTAACTTTTTTACATTGTTTTTTTACAACCGTTCTGATTGGTTGAAAACCTTCATTCTTTCAGTAAGAATAAACGCGAAGGATTTTGATCTTTATTCCGTAATATTATAATAGATAAACGGGAAAAAATGCACGCGGGCGTAGAAGCGCGTGTTCGCGTTCCGGCATTTTACGGAGGTAGCGCGGATCCGCGTTCTGGCATATCAAGGGTTAAACCCTGTATATACTCGTTATATATAACACTTTTCTGCAACTTGATCTTAAATTGCACCACTCTAAATTGAATGCAAAATCAAACAAGTCATTGAGGCTTGCCTTGAAGGATTTGAACCAGATTACTCAATCGTGTTTTGTTATATTTGTGGCAAAACATATTGCGGAAAAAGAAACGGCATTAATTGGCTCAACAACCCCACTTTCAATATCCACACTTGATTAAATTCAATGTCCATAAATTGGACCGTTTACTTTTATCTTTGGAAAGATAAAACAACGTTGAAAATGTTGGAAATATCGGTTCGTTAATTAAATTATGAATGTACCGGTATGATCCAGCTTTATCTACGTTAAATATTTTAGTTATTTAAGACATTCATGCAATTTTATACATATTGTTGTAAGCTAATAATAGAAGTGTGGAACTGGTATTTTTCAACATTACTAATTTTTCTTTGTATAATATACAAGGTTATTTGGAAATTATTAATAACCTCGCAGGACTGTATTCCTGCCTTAATTATGAGTTGAAAATGTTCAAGCTATCATCAGCTAACAAATTAAATAAAATATAAAAACCCTGAAAAATTTCCGATTGGAATGTTTTCCAATTGGAATTCGAAGGTTTTTATTATTTTAATTGACTTGTATTAAAGGGAATGAATTTTTCTTATTCGATATACCTAAGATACTGTAATGATAGTCCAAAGTTTTATAAAGAATAAGTCAAAAAATGTAAAATCTAATATCAAAAAAACTATTGATATTTGATCATAATAGATTGAACATTTTCGACTCATAATCAAGGCAGGAAAATAATCCTGCGAGGTTATTAATGTTTTCCAAATAACCTGGTATAATGTTATAATAAATTGAAATCTAAATAATAATACTATGATAATAATTATGATATGTGAATTACGTATTTTAGAAATTCTAGTTGAATCTTTAAGTAAGTTTTGTCTGCCCGCCGCTGGTTTAAAGCTATTGTGAATTAATAAACTCGTATGACAAAATTGATTAGTTAATTAAGCTTAAACGCGTCACACATCTTAGTTCCATGTTTCACACCCCCTTTACATGGAAAACGCTTTATATAAATATAGATTATCGTGGAAGATCACCAAGCCCCGAATTCCTATGTAGATTTAGAGAAAAGGGAATACAGTCGATTATATGTGAAAATTGCAGCGAACATTTATCTTAACCCTTTTAATGTCATGAGCGTGTTTTCGCCCAATTATGTACGTGATTATTACATTGAATTTTCGACAGCGCAGAGATTGGATTTAAGGTGATTTTCGGTGCCGTATATTTAATGTCAGTCTGCAGTGAGGACGATAATTCTCAGCATTTTATGGACGATTAAACCTAATAGTTTTGTACTGAAACCTGTCTTTAAAGCTCGTGTGTTAATAAAAAAAATTGAACCCTTGGTATTTAAAAGGTTAGCTCTATATTATCACTATATTCTTAGGAAATATTTAAAATCTAGTATTAATCGATGTTGACGATTGAGTCGTATGTAAAGAAATTGATTAACGAGTTGAGTTTTATTTAATGAAAATGATTTCATAACAACCAAAAAGTTCTAAGCTGAGTATCTATAATGAGCCCGCGGAACAAGATATTTAGGTGTAGAAATCTGAAGCTATAGCGATTTGTATACCTAAATCCGAGAGAAAATTAATCGAGCATCCACCGTATCAGGGTGTCTAAAGAATTTGGTATGGAAAAACAAAACTATGCATACTGAAAGTAAGGTCAAAATATATAAGACATGAGTGCGACCTATTATGATATACGCTGTAGAGACGCGGGCTGACACCGGTCGCACCAACGTATTCCTCAGAACGTCCATTACTGGAAAAACTCTACGTGACCGTGTTTGAAATGTAGGCATAAGGAAAACTTACAAAACAGATGACATACCACGATGGGAAATCTGAGGAATCTGAGGAGAAGAGATCCAGAAGGAGATTCTGGAGGAATCACGTAGTCAGGATGAACAGTAACAGACTTGTGCATACAGCAGCGAATGAAATCCCCTCTGGACGACGCCCTCTGGGAAGACCGCCGAAAAGATGGAGGGATAGCTGGACCTCGTCATCTCAGGAGGCGTAGTTTTCTGTAGCACAGATCAACAGATCTACTAAAAGAAAAAGAAAATGGAGAAGAAGAAGAGAAATGTGTAATTAAACTTTGATGATAAGAGTATGAAACTATTCATTCTTATTATACACACAAAATATAAAAGTTTTTCCAAAAAAAAACTGTGTATTAAATTCTAACACAAAAAAATCATCATATGTGTACACATACTTGCAAGACAGTTTGACACTAGAGTCTTTTGCGGCAATAGCAAGAGATAGCTCGATCGATACTCATCGCCTCCTTCATTTAGAAATGCACATCTTAAATAAATTAATAACATATATTATTTTATTGATTGGTTTTGAATGAAGTTTTTGTTGGCAAATATTAGTAATAAATGATAAACGATGGTCAGAGATAATTTGAATACTCGAAATATAATTAAAAGTTTATTAAAACGTAACGTTATTAATTAATTATGTGATTAATAGATATTGTTAATGTGTATATGAACTAGATTGTACATTTATTTTATTTTATATATTTATTTTGAAATATTAACAGATATAAGAAAATGATATTTAAATATATAAGTGTAAATAGATAGCAATGAACATATTAACTTATATCCTAACATATCCCACATAGAAATAATTTTGAAGTAGTACAGTTGCCGGCAAATTTCATGAAATTTTTTGGCGTAGTGGGGGAATGCGCAGAAGACAAAATTTGGGTCTCTTTGGTGGAATGGTACATGCGTAAACTTCCCCCCACTACGCCGTAAAATTTCAAGATGTTTGCCGGCTACTGTACATAATAATAATATAAGCATGTCAAAAGAAAAGATTGAAATTGAAACAGTAGTGAGTAGAACGTAATAAAGTAAATAACAATACTAAAGTATACGCATTACTTAACTTTTATTTATATCTTACATTGCAGTAATGAATCAATATTAAGTTATTAATCAAGTATTAATTCAATGTAGCGTCGCAGAATTATGTTCACTTGTGATCTTCGGTGGTATAGAGACACATGATGGATGTCGGGGTTGGTGAACAAGTCATAGATTATACATTAAACGCAATTATAAAATCACTATTTTAAAAGGTTGTATAATTTTAAAAGTTATGTCGCATATTAATTTATCTTCAAAATTTACATAATTTGTGCAGAGGTCACTAAAATTACATTAATCTTAATTGTTTTAGGGGCCCACGGAGCGCAACATTTAGCAAATTAATTTTGTCGCCGTGTTTTTTTTTATGGTGTTTAATTTGTTTATCTACAGGCAATTGTTTTACGAGTATAAACCTTGCGGAATCTTTTATTGCTTTAAGTAAACGATAATATAACAATAAATACGTAATTTTAAAAATAAGTAAAATAATCGTTTAAAAAATTTATTCACAATCTTATATTACAATAAGGTCTTTCTTCTCTGTGTCTGTAATATGTTTATTATGATATTTATATATGAAAAGTCGTGGGCAATATACTATAAGTAGGAAATTAATTGATGCATTTTAAGAAATCTCAATTTCTATCCACAATTTTCGAATCGCGCCATCATAGATGTACGCACAACGCACAGCCAAAAATTAGCAAGTTAAAGATACTATATCGTGAGTCATTCACAACATGTTAAAGATTTACACGAATAAGAGGTGTACAAATGTACCTAAAATATGTATATATTCTCACTGTAGACCGCTAAGTGGCATAAGTAATAATGAACCTGAAATAATAAATTATTTTTCTGTTTCATCGATTTCGGGTGAAAAATGATCGCATTATATTTCTGTAACCTATTACTTAGCAGGACGATAATAATTTATTTCACTCAAAACACACATGTATACAAACACCTACTAGACACAATATATATATATATATATATATATTATTTTTTTAGACGGTAGATACATAATAATTACATTTTAATGACATTATATATGAGCATTAATTTAATATGAGCCAATAGCTCGAAATATGGGGAATATTATGTCTTTATAGGTATATGAATACGATCATGAAACTGTTTGAGAATTTCAGCAATAAATTGCACCTTCTACCCTAATATAATCATCAAATAAAAACAGAATTTAAGACTACTACTACTTTTTTCTAATGTAATATTTTTTTATCTTTAAATAAAATATCACTTCGTGTGAAAATTTATATTTAAATTAATTTAATATTTAATATTTCTTTTTTTTTATCATTGTTATACATTTAATTCTATTTTGTACTACTAAGATTAATGCATATTTACATTTCATACCTGCAATACACTTTCTCTACATACGAGTCTCTGACTCTCATAGAGATAGTATGTAGAATAAATTGTTTCCTTATTTTAAATGTTAAATTATATTTATTTATATAAAAGGAACAAATAAATAAAAAAAATAATAAAATATTGGTGTATTTTAAGTAATTTTTCCCTTATTTAAAATGTATGTACATACCAGCGTTAAAAAGAGATATACCAAAACCGTACATTAGGAAGGTTTTTTATTCTTATAGCTTCAAATTCTAAAAATTCAGAATCTATAAACGAATCATATTATTTTTTTGCGTTCCTCTCTAAACTATTTTTTCATAATTTTGGATCTGATGTCTCAAAAATTATTAAATTATTATTATTTTAAATGCATTTTTTGGTGCCTCAAGGTGGTAAAATCCCGTAAATAAAAACACCTTCTTGTAAAATTTGTATAAAAATAGCTGTGATTTTTATTTGTTTTTGTAGGTAGGTATTATGTGTAAAAAACTCCGTCGAAAAATATTGACATTAAATTTCCTACATGAGGACCACTATAAAAACACGCCATTGTTTAATTGTTATTCTCGATAAAAAACATAATTAAAATGTTGTTATTTTCATTTTTTATAAACTTCAGAATCGGGACGTACATTCTAATCTCTGCATTGCAAAAAAGCGTTGACATATTTTTGTCTTGCAAAAACTTATGCTCTTTTTATTTTCGATTGTCTTTTTACTATTAGAGAACTACGACTATTCGAGATAATTCAGTGACCTCAATCTACTTCCTTTCAATTGCCTAGAAGTGGATAATCATGATTGGAATGCTTATTTGTAATTGCGTTATGTAATTAATCAGTACTTAATTTTTGGTGTATTGAGGTGTGCTCGTATATCGGCGAGATGACCTTGTTATGTTGACACTCATGACTGCCTTATCAAAAGTATTTATTTTGCAACTTTACCAATAACGGTATGTGAATCATCGTTCTTAATTATATATCTATACCTTTAAAACTCAATGTCTGTCTGTCTGTCTGTGCTCTATCATCATCATCATTCTTGGCACTACAACCCTTGGTGGATCTTGGCCTTCTCAATAATTTTCCTCCACTCATCTCAGTCTAGTGCCAGCTCTCTCCAGTTTCGAAGCTCTAAGGCAGAGATATCTTTGCGGACGTTGTCACTCCATCTTAGTTTTGGCCTTCCTAAGCTCCTTCGCCCTATTGGCCTTGAGTTCAGCAGGGACTTTGGTGCTTGATGCTCGGATATTCTCTCCACATGACCCAGCCACCGAAGTCTTCCCAGTTTTATAAATTTTGTGACGTTTGGCTCCTTACATAGGGTATAGAGCTCATTGTTGTAACGTCTGCGCCAAAGTCCATTTTCTAGAACCGGTCCAATGTGCTCTATACAAATATATATTGTTTAACCGATACGACCCAAATTTTTATTAATATATATTTTTATTTTTTTTATTTGTTCACAGTGAAAATATATTTACATGAAATATATTTTCACTTAGACTACGCCTATTGTAGGAAAACCGCTTCACATTTTAAAGTATTTTCTGCAGTTTATATAGAAGAAAAAAGGAAAAAGAAAAAATTATAATGCATGATAGATGTCATAAAAGATAACATAATAATATATATAAGAACATAAAAGCATTAATTAATATATGATAAAATCAAAAAGATGCAATGTTGGAAAACACCATAGGTTCGGTATAAAATTTATAGTTGCAATGTAAATTGATTTCAGACCAATTTGCTATATAGGCACCGTTAAAATTCTTCCTCATGTTCTCTCATCCATTCATCAATATTCTTTTGATGAGACTGTGATGGAATTTATTTTGTTTTAGTGTCCAGAAGTTGAAAAGTCTGTGTCTATGTCTATGTCCAAGTGAAGTCTTTATATGAGACACTTGTATTGTATTCTGTGAAGTTATGCACTCGTATTCTTTGGAACCCGGTGGGTATCATAGATGACAATCCCCCCCCCCCCTCCCTTTATCCCCTCTTATCACCATAATATAATTTCCATGCAAATCTGTACCGTTTGACCGATCTGACCTAAATTTTGCATACTTATTCTTTACGACCCGGCGGGTAAGGTAGGCGAATTTCTCACCTCTCTCTTTACCCCAGCCCCGCCTTACGATATATTTACTAAGCAAATCTATACCGTTTGACAGATCTGACCTAAGTTTTGCATACTTATTCTTTACGACGCGGCGGGTAATATAGGCAAATTTCCCACCTCGCCCTTTACCCCACCCTCGCCTTACGATGTATTTACTAATATCTATAACGTTTGACAGATCTGACCTAAATTTTTCTTTAGAACCTTGCGGTGTATACGGGCCATATTTACCTCTTCTTTCATTATTCAACCCCCTTTCCACGATGTATTTACTGTATACATCTATACCGTTTGACCAATCTGACTCAAAATTTGCAAACATATTCCTAAGGTCCCGGCGGAAACATGTGTTCTCCCTGGACAAACCATCCATCCCAACCTAGATTAATTGGAATTATTGTTATTATTAGAGGCTTTGCGAAACAATTGAACTTTACCAACACAAACTTGTTTTTAGCTAAAACCTTAACCCGTGCCACGCCGGGTACGAACAGCTAGTGGTATATAAATTATAAATGTCTCACAGAGCCGAACCAATTTATAACACCCATATTGGTGCATACGTACGTTCCCATGTATATAGCTTCATCTTTGTGAGACGTATATAATTTATCTTAATCAAATTAGATTAATAAAATTAGAAATATAATTAAAAAAGATCAATCTGACGAAAACATATTTGTTACCGCGGGAATGAACTCGAAACTTTTCTTTTCCAGGGAACAGGCGATACAAATGTCGCTAGAGTAACTAATAATGATTACGGAAAATTTGGGGCTTATATATAATGAGTATGTAGTCTTTTGTTGAGGATACACCTATTATGTCATTTAAAAATAGTTTTCAACATTTTTTAGTATTGGGTGCTAACGTATGTTGCGTCCGTTTTTCCAAATGTAGAGGACAAGAGGACACAACAAAGTAATAATAAATTAGTCAATAATGTATTCTCCTTTGTTGTTTATTTACAACGCGCTGCAAGTTTTTTGGTGCTCCTTCGATAAAAACCGTCTGGTCTTGACTCGAAGTATTTTAACACGAACTGAATGGAGGGGGGGGGGGTGCGAAAGTGCTCACTTTTGTCTACCTGACACTCCACTTAAAGGACTGCAATTAAATAAATTAATAAATGTAACGTAAATGCAAATATAATAACTTGTAGTAGCTTTTTAATATTTGTTTTTCTTTTTGGTGCGCATTTAAAATTTTTGGAAAAAAGAACGATCATTGCTTTTGTAAATATTAGCTTTCTAATTGATTTATCTTATTTGTTTTGGATCATAAAATTGTCTTGTTTAAGAAGATTATAGTTTTGTTAAATACCCAGTTAATTATGTTAAATGTAAAAGTATACTAATACCCGACGCAAATATGTCACAAATATTTCGATATATGTCGTCTATGGAATTTTTTTGTGTTAGTAAGTTTGAGAATTTGTGTTACTGGGAATACGTTTGTGCGAGGGGACATATTTACTTTCATACATACGGGAGGGTAAAAAACAGACCCAATTATTTTACGTTTTATTTTATTTTTATACCTATATTATATAATATAGCTATAGAGCAAAAAAAAATCATGCATAATTATTTATTTCATAAAACATACTGTAACAATCAATATTTTTTAATGTGCAATAGATTAATCATAAAATAGTGAATCGCACGAGCTCATACATTTTATTCAGTGTTACAAGTCACATGAAGGCGTAAAGACAATTTAATAACATCCAAAAAGTATTATTACAAAATATACAAATACCAAGAAGAGGCCATATATTTGAATTAGGCTGGTGCCGATAAATAAGCGAAATTTCATATTATTACTAGAAAATTCCAATGCTATCTTGTAATTTATTTTCATTCAATGCCATACTTATAATCATACATCAACGGTATGTACCTAAATCCAAAACTTATCTGAAAAATATGAAAATCAAAGTTCACTTATAAAATTGATTTTTTTACAGCTTGATATTATCGTTGACACCAGCTAAACGTATACTCAACGCTGTATAACATTATTCTATTGTAAATGTCTACTAATTGACATCTATTAAAAATATTAAGACATTTAAATCAATTGTTTTATTTTATCGACTCCACTAGAATGTTCTTAAAATCGTTAACCGATAACATGTAAATTTATTAGATTATTTTACAGATAGATTCGCGAGATTCAATTCGAAATAAAACTTGATAATAGCTTTGCTAATTGATTAGACAACTTATATAATTTTATTTTCCCATTCAATACATTAGTGAATAATAAATATAAGTAAAAACGATTACCAAATAAATATTTATTAAAATGTTTTTTTTTTCAGTAAAGAGTTGTTTTATTTTGATTTATTTATTTATATATGATTAATATATAAAAAAAAATATAATTTAAATATATATATATAAATATTTAGAGTGAATTTTCACGAAGATAAGAATCACAATTTAAAATATTTAAATATGTGATAAACGTTCCAAGAAAAATATTAGAAGATAATCATAAAAACTCAATGTCACCGGTAATTTAAAATGATTGATTACGTTCTTGATTATACTGGATAAAGTTTTTTATATAAAAAGAGCCGTCACCATATTTGTTTATTAAGTTTTATTAGTATTTTATATTGCTATGTGTTACAAGTTTATTCTTCATTGTAAATTTCACGATAATTGGGATTCTTCAGCGTATGATTTTGAAGATGACATATTATTTAAAACCTTTTATTTTCATTCAGCCTAATGCCGATAATCCTTGTCTACCATCAGATCACTAGGCGAATGTCATGACCACTACACTAACAAGCTGCTCAATTTGCAACGGATTTAATTAAATTATACAACGATTACGTTAAAACGGACAAGACAATTAAACATTGAATATTGAAAGATTTATCAAAGATGACGCGGGTTACCCCCAAAGTAGTTAGAACTAACATATATATATATATATATATATTATATATATATATATATCTATATTATATATATATATATATATTTAGTAGGTATTAATATAATAAATATATACAGAGACCAAAGATAACTGTAATTCTCTATTAAGATTATTGAAATTATCTGCATATAGGTAGGTATACGTCAGGCCCGTGCAGTGGGAATATTGAAGCATGACTTTTTTGTAAACGTATATTTTGGAAAAAAATAGAAATTAAATATTTATGCGACAGATTATTCATACATCAAAATGTGAATTAATATTTGTGATAAAAATATTACGAAATATATATATATTGTATTTCGATTTCGTTACAAATAATTGGTTACGTAAAAGTCATGCTGCGATGTTCCCACCGCACGCCCCTGTTATAGGTAGATATGTAATTGTTAATTCCCAAAAAAATTAAAATGTGGCATACATACATGGTTTTGACATCACTAATTTTCACGGAAAAAATGTTTTATCTGCGTTCATACGGTATGAGATTTGTTTAAGATTAATATTTAAACATAATTAAAATTTATTTGTTTGGATTAAGTTTACGATGATATGACGTTAATACATTTTACATGTCAAAAGTGATAACGAGTGTTAAAAAATTATAATTAAATCTATTTGTCAAATATTTAGTATACCTACACCTATCAACGGCGATATTTAAGAATGCTCAGTCATCGTTATATTAGTAGGTACAAATATTGTTTTTGTCATCGTATTTTGGAGCATTATAGTTGGATTATTATATATTATATTACCACGGCAATTACAGTATGAAGATGAGTGAAAAAAGGTTCGCTAAAACAAGCAATTTTGAATAGCTGTTTTAACGGAATGATTGAAATACTGAATAAGGCTCGGTGAGATTATATAAAAATGACCTAAAATATGCTTTATACTTGTACCTTCACGAAGCATTCTATATTTATATGAAAAAAAACCACTCTTGTTTATTTACGAGACACTGAGATATTGCGCAATTTCTGTGTTAAGAATTGTGTGAAATTATCCATTAAGGTCCCACAGCTGCCAACCAAAGAATACAAATGTACTTCGGTCACCTGTTAAGCGTTAAATTTTTTGGTTATATTTGAACAAAAAGAGGTAATGTTTTACGATTCGTTGTGAGACACCCGCTCATAATTCACGAATATACTTAGTAGATTTTGTAGCCTATTCCGAAAATAACCCCCGAAATTGTCAAAATAACAAATATAAAAAATTTAATTATGTTAAAATTGTGTTGTATATTTTTTATTTCATTTACATCTTTTGAGAATTTATCATTTTTACATTTACAAGTTTATTGTCAATTTTTTACTAAAACTTAATTTTACGATAATATATTTCTCAGCCATTTCTGTTAATACCCGATCTTAGCATAGTTTTCTGGGATATTCTGCCGTGTATATGTGACCTCTCTGGCCACATATACACGGCAGAATGGCCAGAGAGGTCATATATAACGGCAGAATATCCCAAAAAACTACACACAAAAGATTCTGAACGGCCGTGAAAACCTAAGAACATTTTTCCATAGTTCTCGAGTTTCCGAAATTTTTTCCATGAATGGAATACTACCGACATTTAATAAATTTATAACCCTTTTGTTTTTTTCTTTGGTTCGCCTTTTTATATCGCGCATTCAGAAATTATAATATCATATCAATTCAAAGACTTCTACTAATATAATATGTTCGTAGAAGTCTTTAAATTGCTAAATATTTGATTTCTTAACAAATATTTAGATCACTTTAATCTCTTTAATAGCTCGATAAAAATTGAAAAGAATTGTGACCTCATATGAAATTGAATATTACGCGTGAATTGTAAGACCAACTAATTTGTCACTTATGAATAAAATATATTTCTTCGTCGAAAAAACCTACAATGAATGTCAAGTAGCTATTCAGTTCGAAACAAATATTTTTTTATAAAAATGTTTACAGATCAAAAAACAGGTGTTAAATTGATGGGTTTATTTTAGCAACTGAAAATAACTTATGAATTTACGAATTATCTTTATCGGATTTTTATTAGATGCCTACTGAGTTTAAATGAACCAATCAAACTCAATTTAAAATCGTTGATTAAATATGAATGAAAAAAACATATTATATGTTACAAATCTACATTAAGAAGGTACGTATGTAGGTTATTCATTTAAATTTCTTTCATCGGTATTGTGATAACTCAGCGATATACGATAAAGATATATTTCACAAACAATTCGATTTTTTTATTTAATAATGGCAAAAAATTCTGTTATCTTTATATAAGTGTTTTTTTATTATTATTAATAAAAATACCATTTGTTTAAACGACTTACATGATTCGACATTACATGATACTAACAATTAAAATTGAAAGTTAAATCGTAAACAAGAATAAACATAAATATTGGAGAGTTGAATAACTAATTAAGAACTAATGTAAACCAAATTCAATTGGTTACTCTTTACCAAAAAATATTTGTGTATTTTTAATATTAAAGCGCTACTTTTTCTTTTTTCTAAAATTTCTTATTTATCTACTGTATTGTATACTGTTATTTTTAAGATACATCTTTAATAAATAATAAAACATCTTGTCGTAAGATGTTTTATTTCCAAATGTTGATTAGTAAATTCAGGGTAGTTATTGCTATTTAAACAACGTAAGTGCTCCTGTATTCAAATGATCAAAATGGATATTTCCTGTTTACAAATTATTTAATTACCAATAATGAGCAAATAATGAAATAATTATAATCGTATACAGTATGTTCTCATTCCATCTATGGTACAATTACGTTCAAATGCGTTCAGTCCGTAAATTGAAATATATGTAGGTCTGTGCAGGTCAAACTGATGCCCGTGTTATTATAGAGAAAGGTTTGGATTAATTTGTCACTATACATGGTGTGCCGGATGTCATATTTAGTGACATTATATTATTTAAGCGTCCATTCCATATGGGCACTTTCACAGCTGCTCACAATGCGAGTTGTTACATTGTTAGTGCTTCTTCCGTGACGCTATAACCGCCAGGGGTCTCGAACTCCACACCGAAAAAAGACAAGAATTGTTATAATTTATACCAATTTTTTTTTTGAACTTTAAAAAAGCCTTGCATGTATCGGTGACTAGACAACTGCACACTGGAAAATAAAAATATTACTTTTGGTTAGAATACATTAGGTCACGCTCTCCCCTGCCATAATAAAATAATAAGCAGCCTGAATTATTCTAAGTGTCCACTTGTCACGTGCGCAGATGTCACGCATTTATTACTTATAAAAAGGAGTCTTAAGTGAAAAACTAAACTCATTTAATGCAACGAATTTAACACACAATACGCTGTCTGTGCGTTTTAAATTTTTTGTGTATTCATTTCAAAAGAATAATATTGATTATTTTAATTTATTGAAAAAATACGCAAAAAAAAATTTTTTTAAGGGACAAGTTTTTAAGGTTTTCTTTATAAACATAATTATTAAGAAAAAAAGAAAATACCATAAATTGTCTGAAGTCAATAGGTTAATGTGAAACGTAATACCTACGCTTGTATTCTTGTTTCGTGTTTGTTGTGTTTGGTTGTTTCTTGTATTCGTGGCGCGATATACAACGTTTAATAGAGCTAGTCCACGATATTTTACAGGTGGATTTTTGCCTTGGCTATGAGTCGAAAATGTTCCAGCAACCACGCCCTAATATCAATAGTTAAGGAGATACGCGACATCAAAATTTGCATTTTTAAAAAATATTTCTAACTTTTTTTTGCAAAACGTTGGACCATCATTGCAGTAACTTATAAATAATATAAAAAATTCATTATCCTTTTTTAAAATTTTTCGTAATCGGTATAAGCTACTGTAATGATACTTCAACGTTTTGTAAAAGATAAGTCAATTGACAAAAAAATGAAAACTTTGATATTACATAACTCTATTACTATTGAAATTAGGTCATGGTTGCTTGAAAATTTTCGACTTATAATCAAAGCAGAGATCCACCTGTAAAGTATTGCGGACTAGCTGTGTTACACCCTGTACATATATTGTTAAGGATAAGAAACCCACACGTTTAGGTTCGCGCAAAATTGTCAGAAAAAATATTATTACCCGGTGAAATAATTGTCAACCACTGATGTGCAGTGAGAACATAGAGTTCCCTATAATTAGCCTAATCACCGACTTGAACGACTTTACCAAATGTAGCGATAAAATCTCTACGCAAAGTGCAAATAAATGCAAATTACATTTTTATGGTGGACGGTTCGCAGTCGGCGTTCATTTGTAGATCACTATTCCATGCCCAAATCACTATTGTATTGTATTCTATTTCAGATCCAATGTTTTACAAAAAATATGTCAAAAAAATGCAAACATTCGTGTCGCTTATCTTCACAACAGTCGATATTTCACCCAAAGGGTAGAAAATATTTTCTATTTAAAATTGAATCAAAAAGACTCTCCCTAATTTGTCAAATTGTATTTATAATTAATTCATTGTACTGATAATTCTACAACACTCCTTGGGAGTCTGATTAATTTAGACAGAATTTGGGTAATTTTTATTTATTTATTTTAATTGTCGCATATTAAGGTACATGCTTAACTAATATTGTATTGCAAAATTTAAAAAAAAATAATGCCTCGTCATGTCTATTTCCGTGGAGCTCCTCCGCCGTGACTAAGATGCGATATACCTGGTGCACATGCATCTGATACAGACAAGAAGATCTTGTACTTATTGCGAAATGATATATCTAATGTGTTACATATCCGATCTGGGAAAAATTTTGTAAAATTAGGAGCGATTTAGAAAAAGAAATTTCCGCAATTATTTTTTTAAACAAGGTTGATATATTCGCTGAAATGTAGGAAACCGCTGTAGCGTATTGGTTAATGCAGCTGCCCCGGATAGGAGGATATCCGTGGTTCGAATCCCGGTGGCAACCAAATATTTTTTCGTTGATTTTATTAATTTGGTTGTCAAATTTTATTGGATTATAAAATCCGTATGCTAAGTTTTTGATATTTCATTTCTCTATACGAACGTGACAATTATTTCTGTCTCGGACATATGTGCACCGGGAAAAGTTGCATGTCAGTCACGGCGGGGGAGCACCACGGGGATAAATATGACGCGACCATTTTTTTTAAATTCATATAAAATAATAGTTTAATGTAATAAAATAATTCAAATAATTAATCAGCTCCTTGTAAAAAATCCACTAATATCTGCCTGAATTTCAGGCTGCCAGGACGGTGTAACCCCTTTAATAATTGTAGTTCAAAATTATATTTATACATTGTATATACTTTATTCGTGGGCTTATTTGTCGTTTTTTTTTTAAATAGAGGTGCGAACACGGAATGCGTGTTACATCAATATTCTAACTATTCTAAAAAAATAAGCTTGCGTTATGAAATAAATGCTTGTGCTATGAAAATATAACTAACTTGCTGGTGTCCTGAAATGGGATTCGAACTACCGACCATCAGACCACTAGGCGAGCGTCATGATCACCACACCAACAAGCTACATGATTGCACATGTGCACTGCTATATTTTGAAATCCATTTATGCATTATTACAATGCCAAGAATCTTCTCAAGACTGCCATCATCTGTCTGTTAGCAAGTTGGCATTAAAAATGCACTGACAACCCCAGTAACTTAATTGCACGCTAAGTCATAACTGATTCTATAATTTATGTTATCAATCGTCTACAATACACACGCGTGCATCAAATCATTATAGAATTGCATCTTTTTGAATTATGTTGATTTATTCCATATTATTTCTTGATATGTGCTTGAACACTATACTTACAGTCAGCAAGGCTGGCTTTGGCATTATCTATATGTAGTACATCCGTAGATTTTTAGTAATTTTTACTCATATTTTATCAATGTGTATTAACCTAAACATATAGATATATGTCGTATTAAATTTTTTTATAGAACTTTTTGAGTTCTACAACTTCTTTATAGAAAGTATTGAAATAGCTCTTACCGTTAAGGCAGCGTTCCTAAAAAACGTATCGCTCGACCATTTTTTCGTGGACTTTAGATGTAAAATAGGTCACCACGAAAAGCCCTTTTATTTTAATGATATAATATATAAGCTATGTCCACCGCGAAGGTCCATTCTAAATATTGGTGAAAGAATTTTTGAAATCGGATGTGTAGTTTCGGCGATTACCTCCTACATCCAAACTTACAAACCTCATCTCTTTTATGTATTATTGGAAATATTTCGAAGAAAAAGCCCAACACGCTAATTTGTTATATTTTCTGTTGCAATTTTGCTACGATTTTATAAAAAAATTAAATGAATCGGTAGAAAAAAAATCTCTCACTTGAAACAATATTTGTTTACCACCGGGATACGAACCCGGAACTTTTACAATCCGAGGTAATAAGTTATAAATAAAAATAAAAAGTTTATAAAAAATAATAATAACAAAAAAAAATAAAAATACTAAATTAGCATTTTATTTTTTTCTTCTTCTTCAAATGTAGCAAATTTATTTTGTGGTAACATAACACTGATGAAGAAGCCATTGGCTTCGAAACATGTTGAATTTTTTCAATAAATAAGTGGTTTTAACTTTAAGTTAATTTATATCAATTAGCATTTTATTATTTATGATCGGATCCTAATTTTTATTTTATTATGTAGGTACGCTTGCATTGTACACTATTACAACTATATACAACCGAAGAATGCCTGTTTACTATTAATATTTAAAATATGTTAATAATATGACCCGTTGCATTTTTTAGGTTGATTTCAGTAGAAACACTTTATATTCTAGATGGTTTTATGATACTGAATTTCAATGCACTTTCTTCGATTATGACCAGAAAAAAAAACAACCTCCATTTTAAAGTTTATATCCATTATTATTGTTACATTACTGCCTGAATATTTTCGACTTAAAATTTATAAATATAAACAGAAATCTACCTATAAAGTATTGTGGCCTCGCTCAGTTATACGATGTATAAACATTAAACATGTATATAAATTTTCAAGTCTGGACCTTTTGGATATTAAATTTAGAGTATTAGATTAATAAACTTTAGATTAATAAACACATTTCCCACACGACTTTTTCGGCCAGAATCGAAATGAAATATTTTTTATCTTTGGCATAATTTCCATTGAAAAGTATTTTTTGCACAAAACACAAAGGCGGATCGCAATGTGTATGGTTCATACTATGGGGAATGAAAACAATGAGGTACGTGTTCCACGTGCAATCTTGATGGTACAAAAACCTTTTTTCTTCAAATGCATTGTTTTGGGACGTCTCTACACGGTCGACAATCGACCGCTGCCTTATCAGCCGGGCACTCCAGATCTGCTCAACACCACACTCAACCAGCTTGACACGTTTCACCAATTTTATCTTCTTCGTATCTCTGTAATCTTATCTTTAGGCTTCTCTCTTTTGTTCAGTCACGGATTGTTTTTCTGTTTTATCGTAAAATATTATATTTACGAATTAGATAGATAACATCTCGCGCTCATGCGAGCGATAATTTCCGTTTTTCTGTTCCATTTTTGATGGATTGGCTGAAATCTGTTTCATCATCACTCTATATAATATATAATAATTGGAAACTACAAATTTGACGATTGGACCTAAAGTCATTCACTGCTACTCTCCGGGCATCCCTGTACGATTCAGCTATTTTTTCTTGAGTGGCTTTTTACGATTTTTTGCTTTTTACGTTTTTTTTTGCATTATACGTATTACATGTAAGATAATATTTGAAGTAAGGAAAATGTTAAATGGACTGAAAGAAAAATAAATGATGATTTTCTAAGAAGAGTGCGTTAAAAGAACGTCATATTAAAAAATCAGAGCGACTAACGGATAGGACTCATTTTAGACACACACGTCGGAAATGAGAGAGGGAGAGATTGAGGGTTGAAGAAGGAGAAAAAACCCCAGACCAAAATATGCTCACCAGTTAATGAGGAAATCGAGTGCAGACCTACTTCCAGATGGTGGTCAGGACACTAAAAAGAACATAGTACTTAAATACAAAAATTAAGACATTCGATTGCCCTAGTTAATTAATTATTGTGTACATAACAATTAAAATAAAATTAAATAAATTAATAAGTAATATTAAGGTCACAGTATTGTGGACTAGCTCTGTTACATCCTGTATATGTAGAGTTTGCATTGAATTTAATTCTATGGATTTGTTTGGTATAAATATCTTGATGCTCTTAAATACATGAGAACTTCCAAATGTTACGCCAGGTACCTGTGACCTTAATATTATGTATCAATTTATTTAATTTTGTTTTTCTGTTTTTAATAAATAAAAATGCCACTCATAAAATGTTAAGTCGATTTGGGCATAATATAGAGTGCTTGTAACGCAAACAATAAAATCGATTTCATTGATACGATGATTCATCAACCATAAGTGTGTTCATATTCTTTATATAATTATATTATTTTCGAGTTTACTCTGACTATATACCAGTTACTGCCAATTCTCTCAGTATCACTGATGTCTCTTATGCAGGTAAATTATGTTTCTTCTTTGTGGGCATAACAGTAGAGAGAGTTTTCTACAAATTGCGGAACATAGCGTGCGCCTAATCATAACATAAGTCTTCTTGCAAAGTGGGGAGATCGGGGCGTGGTTAAACCTTGTTAAAATGTATTTATGCTAAAATTTTAAAACAATTTTTTATTTGGTTACTGTTTAGTTTGCAAGCTACAATACCATTAAATCAACTTAAGTTTTACACCCGTATTGATTTTATTTTTACATATATCATTTTTACAATCTAGTCTAGTCCAAGAACCGATTTTTTTTGCCCATCCACACTATCCATTTGGTGTTGGCTAATCTATATTAACTGTAAAGAATATAACAAGCATTGATCGTTTTTTGCTCTTTGTGTGACTTGTAAATTTTTTTTTTATAAAACAGATTTATCTAGTGTATAAATATATATTTTTATATTTTTTCTAACCCTCATATCAGCGTTAAAATGTAGAGACTTCAATCAAATGCAATTCCATAAGTCTCGATTTTGGGTCACCTTCATCAAACCTGACTCCAGTTTGATGGAAAGCATCTATCTGCCTTTGTGATACTCTCCTGATTTACTTCTTCTTCTTCTTGTATCCAAGATGATTTCATTTTCTGAGCATAATGATATAGAATGTGGTTAGAATAATCTTTTGCTAACTACCATAGATAGCAAATGAGTTTGACGATTTTGTTTTGAATTTGCCGTATTTTCTACGACTTTTCTGGTTGAAGTTTTGACGCGGTATTATTAGACAAAACTTAAACGCATCAACACTCATAATATCACATCAGATCTGAAGATAGACCCTGCAGCGGGATTCGAAATGTCGGCCAGAAAGGTCGAAAAACCACGACAGAATATTCCAGAAAAGTCAAACCAGAAGATTCTGGACGGCCATAAAAACCTGAAAGTATTTTGGAGCTTGCCGTGGTTAGATTTGTTGTAGATATGTGCGTCGTGCTATCCGCGGGATATGTACCATCCTTCTTTTCCTAATGCAGCATATTTTGGAGGCGTCAATTTTACGGTTGGTGGTTGCATTGCGATTTCAAATCGGATCCGCCTTCTTTAAACAGTCTTTTCAGTGCAGTTAAATTAAGTGAAAAAGTTTACTATCAGTCTCAGATTTTTTTAAATAATATTCAAGAATGTATATTATAGATATCTCACAGAGACGAAACTGTATTTATTATGGGAAAGTAGGTATATAGAAGTCATTTGGGTGTACATAGGACTTATGACCTATCTTTATGGTTGGCTTAAGTGATCACTTTACACAATTGTAACATTCGCCATTTCCACCCATGATAGAATATACCATGCTTATTCATTTTTTTTTGGAAGTTGTATATATGTTCAAATTGCGTGGAAAGCTTTCACATATGAGTTGTAAGCGCCTTTCCATGCGGCCTGTACAAAGCCATTTTCATTCCCCTAAATCCCCACAGATGTCGCTAATGAGAAAATCTACATTGATTTTTTACGGAATTTTGAGAGCAATATACTTAATAATGTCTCTGTGACATAAATCCAGCACTGTTCTGAAAGATTTTAACAAACTCAAAATATTCTGAATATTCAAGAACATTTTTAAGTAGGACAATAGTCCCCGATCTACCCTTCATCAAACAAATAATGTTACAGTTTTCTGACAGATTCTAATTACTCCACCCAGACATCTCGGCACACGCTACATGCATGACATTCCTTCAAAGATAAAGTTGCATATCGCAGCGTATTAACTGCATCGGATAATACAAACAAACGAACAGCTGTCGTATTATATTAAAGAACATATTCTTATTGCGATGTTGCAATTTTAGAGCAAAGTTCTGTAAATTTTTTAAAACAAAATTTATTTATCAATTAGAAAAGTCATACAGAAAAATCAAATCAACGAAATTAATAAAAAGAGACTACATATAACGTCGATAAATTGACGGCTATGTACGACGCCGCTGTAGTGTAATTGGTAACGCGCCTTTTCTGGATAGATTGGAGATCCGTGGTTCGAATCCCGATAGCAGCCAAATATTTTTTCGTTGATTAATTTTTCTGTATATCTATTCTGTGTCTATTCTAATTGAATAATGAATTTGGTGTTAAGAACAGCTTTCACGGTTAGATTATTTTTAGTAGCTTTTGAAACTAAGAAAAGTGCATCTGGGTATAAAATTCAAACAGCAAAAAACAAAAACAGTATATATATATATATATATATATATATTAATATTATTAATGAATCAGATGTGTAAAACTAAATACGTAGGTACCTCCCTCTTTGCTAGTCTCTTCTCGTCATATTTAGCTGTTAAAACTTTCCGTAAAATCTCAGGCTCTTCGCTAATTCTGCCCAATCTTTATATACAATATTTTTATATGTAGGCGTGTTCTAAGAACACAGTTACTGGATTTGGTCTGCAGAGGGATGATTAATGTCTCACAAAGACGAAACTATGAATATGAGAAACATATGTGGAAGTCTTTTTATACGATGGCCCATGGCTTACAACATGTATGAGCTGACTTTAGTGATCACTCTATACAATGCAACGTTAACTAATTGCATCGTAATCCATCTACAGATTAGGTATCAAATTTTGAAAGTTCTATATATATGTTCAAATCTGAGAATCTTTTGTTTACTTGAATGTTAGAGACATCTGTAGTCTTTTCTCATGAACTAGTGTGCACAGTTTTTCGCAGCTGGTAATGATACGTCTATATTTTTTTAAGGTGGTATAATAAGCAATATACTTAATGTATACGTGAAATTCTTACTAATTAATTTAACGTATATACTAGAATAATGGTAAAAATCACTGTTTAATATATTTTTGTGAAATATTTCTTTCCTTCTGCTTCGGAAGGAAACAACAAAGAGAAAATAATAGAAATGTAGTGCATACGGAAGATCTTTATGGCCTTTAAACAAACGTGCCACTGTCTCTTATGAGAAGAGAATGATCTGTGCATCCCAATCTAATCACACACAACGTTGAAGCGGAAGTGTTTTCAGAGAACAATTGAAATCAAAACTTCACAAAGATTGGCTTGAATGGGAAGCAGAGAATGTTGGTAGTCAATTGTGACGTATAGTTTCATTACCTTCCATCTCCAGAATTGATCAAATAAAGGAATTGTTAGTATTTCACTTTTCAGAGGTACAACTACCTCGTGTTAAGGGGTTACAACACCATAAACCCTTAGCACGAAGGTACCACTTTGCATAATAGGTCGATGTAATAATAATAAGAATACAAAGTCTTTTGTTATATTTGGCGGAGTTTTAATATTTTTGTCACTTCTATTTCGAAATTATTAGTAGTCAATTGTTTGGTCTGTGTGGTAGATCGTTGTATTATATAATTTTAATTCGTTACAAACTAGTCGTGATTGTCCTGTTTTTGTTTTGACTTGAGTTGTGTGGTAGTTTTGAGCCATTCTAGTGTAGTGTTGATGATTTTCGTGTTTTTTGTATAATAGGTGAATTTTTAAGCGAAATTAAATATTCTTTTGCGTTTTTCTCGAAACTTCTCTTTTCAGACTGTCAGAAGAAATATCTTGAAAATTATAAGACCGATTTTGTTAAAATTTTCTCATATTTTTACTAATTATATTTTCTATGATGAATCATGAAATTTTTTTTTTGATAAAATGCCCAATATTATAATATTTTTACACGAAGAATGAAAATTATTTTCAAATAGATCCCACATTGTTCGATGTCCTACACCGTAGATATTTCTCATATGAATAGCTTCGTCTCTGTTAAACTTCTATAATTAAATGATAATCCCGCAGTGGAAAAATCCAGTAATTTTGTTCTCAGAGCATACATATTAAAATATTAAATATTTATATTGTATGTTTATATGTGTGTATCTACTTATATTTTATATATTGTATGTATCTACTTATATTTTATTAATTATACCTACATGTTTCGGAAAAAACTTGCCGTCACAGGGATGGAAAGTTTTTTCCCAATTTATAAATGTCAAAATATCAAAACGAATAATGTCTTTTGTTTTTTGTTATCATAAATTATTTAAAAATTATTTTTTAACTATTATTGCTGAAGTTCTTGATTACTCACAACTATTGGAAATTTTTTTAGAATTGGGCTAGTAGTTAAATTTAATTGATTATTACATGCTACTTTACTTATTTCTAATGATTCTTAATTATTCAATTTCAGACCAAAATTATTTATGCGTAAAATAGAAAGTCCTATATTTTTATCAAAACTATAATCATTTTCTAATAAATGATTTGCAAATTCAGAAAAACCCTGACATGTCATTCTACAATGTTGCTGAATCAATTGAAAAAATATTAAAATATTGTTTAAAAACTCTTTATTCTACATCACATGTGACAAAAATGTTGTATACAAATTACTCTTATTATGACGTTTTCAACACGCACGCGCACGTCAAATAACACGAGTGAACAATTGTTATCATACTTACTCGAACAGCACGTGATGCCACAAAAATTATTCGTGTATTTCATTACCGATTTGATTTGGAGCAGTGACAACACTTTGGTGTGTAACCTTGACACCTGGATTACATGTGCAATCATTTCACACTTACACGGATCGTTTCGTTGTTCCGACTAATTGATACACCGGACCAGTGATGGCGAACCTTTTACCGCGAGTGTGTCCAAAAGTATGTTCAATTATTAGACACTGTCATGGAATAAACATCTAGTAAAATAAAATACGAAAAATTGAGTTAGTAGCTATACATATATATATATAGCCATAGTCTCGCGTATTTTTCTTCTAAAGTGAAACTCTGGCTGCATATAAAGGGAAGGAAGCATGCCCAAAACCTATTAAAAGCCATGATATAAACTAAATTTAAAATATACTATTCTTACAAGAACATTTACTGTCACTTACTGTCTTACTGTTAATGTCATCTTTTTAAATACTTTTAATTGTTTTATTTTATTTTATTTTATTTTATTTTATTTATATCCTATTCAGATCATTTTTTTTTCCTTTGTCTATAATATAATTAATTAACACCATTATTAAATTGTAAACATTTAATTATTACTATTACTTAATTTTAATTGGCAATAAGATTTATTCACAAATGTTATATAAATAATAAATATTCTTGAACATTATACTACTGGAAGAGCACTGTCTGCTATAATACAGTAAATTACTAGTGTAGCAGGCAGGGCGTCAAATCAATTTAGTGTTTACTTGCTGCCAAGACACTCAGCAACAATGAAAAAAGCTTCATTTAATTTTGTAAACACTGTAAACATTTGTAACATTGAACATTGAATAAACATTTGAATTTGAAAAAAAAAAATTTGAAATTTTTTTAAATATATATATTATATATATATATATTATATATATATATATTTATATATAAATAAATTTGAAATATATATCTATCGAAAAAAGTCTTCTGCAAACCTGTAAAAGTATATCTATATTTTTTTAAATTGCTTGATACATTTATTTTTGAATTCTGAAAATTTTTGAATCTGTTGGATCTGGTTGGAAATCTGTTGGAAAAATAGGTTATCTATTTCTGTAGACAGGAACTGTACTGAAATGCTATATTTTTTTTGTTTCTTCACAGAACTCAATTTTATGTTAAGCATACATTTATTTTATCACTTTTATAATTTCGAATTGAGTATCCCCTAGAAGTGACGAAAAACTCAATTATATTTGAAAAGTTATGGTTCGCTTAAGTGCAAGTACATACCAAATTAATAAATTATATTAAAATTTACGGGAGTTTATGGGAGAAACTGATTAAGGTAATATGAAGTCACCATGCACATTAGTACGAAATATTAGCCATTGTTTATTTGGACACGTATAGGGCACATATTTTTCCGATTTAAGGGTGGAAAATTTTTGAAAAATTTATGACAGTTGCATTTATAAATTCAATGAGACCTTGGTTGATCTTACTGGGGGATTTTGTTTTTTATTTATAATTGGTTTATAATCCGAGGTCATATCGTATTGTTGAGCAAATAAATTCATCAACATGTTGACACAATTGTTGATAATAATTGTTGATTCAATCAAGTGGAATGGACGTTGAGGTCCATAAATTGAAAAATATATTCACAAATAATTTTATTTTGAAAATTGTACAATCGTAATGTTAGCCATCACTGCACACGAATGTTATGCAGATAAAATGCACATTCGATAATTAATAAAATAGTTGCAATTACAATTATTGATAATATTAAAACGTGTGTGTTTTTCAATTTTAATAATGTTGATTCGGTATTAAAAACTTGATAAAGGTTTTTTATATGATTTATATTTTCTGAATATTATTTAAATTATCTGATTAAATTATGAACTTGCACACAAGATATCAGATTAAGGTTTTTCAGTCTAGTTTATGAAAAAATGTGATCCGTAAAATATAATATTTTTGATATATAATTCGTGGACCCAAATATCACATTTTGTACATAATTATTAAATGGAAAATATAAAAAAAATAACGGTTAGCGTTAACTGGTTGCGAAACATCCGGATTTTTATTTTCTCAAAGAAGAGTAAGCATTTCCAAATCGCCGAAGAAATGTAATAATTTGGATGAATATCCATGATCAGCGTGGATACTCTATGTGATCCTGCAATCAGATATACGCCTGAATATGACCGCCGCATAGACGTTGGCTATGGTCATCAGCCACATCATCATTATCTCGGAGAGGAATAATGAGGTTATCTCTCTGTCGTCGTTTCTATCCTTAGATAAACATTGTCATGAGTCGTGGCTGCGGGAGGAATTAATAAAAACGCCTATTTCGTAATTTATCATTCGTAAATACACACTTTATTATTGCTTTAACACTTTATTCAATATTCACAAAAACATTCCATCCAGTTTTCGCACGTGTTATTCGCTTCGGTTTATTGTATTTCGCTACGTGAGAACTTGCTCGATTATTCGTCTGAGTTGTCGCACGGTTGGCCACCCTGGCCTCCACAGTCCGCGGCTGCCTTCGCTTCTGTTATCGCCTGTCAGACGCGCTGAACAACAACAACCCGCGCGTACTTTCTGGCCTTTTTGAGTGTTTAGAGCCGATTCTCGGGCTTCTAGATGTTTCTCGAATATTTCTGATGTTTCCCGAAAGTCGTAGAAGACTTTTGTCCGTTTTGAATTCTTCTATAGTGTTGTGACAACTTCAAACAACTGTCACTTGACAGGAATGCGTGAGTCTTTTTAGCCTCGTTACAATATGTTATCATGGTTAGAAATTTTTTATTTCAAGTCGTCTGTATTATAAAATTTTATTGTGTATCCGTATGGTTTTATTATATTTTACTATATTACATTATTTCTAATTCCCACTTTACATTCCTCTTTATTAAATTTTCATCATATTTTTTGTCTATATTCCAGCTGGTCACTTATTTTATTTACCTATTCGTATGAAATATGTTGTCTCGATATATGCTGTAAAACTACTGTTTACATTTCAATTTCAATTTACATATTTATTAACTTTTTTCATGGTTTTTAGGGTACTTGCTTGTAAATTAAATATTAAGTATTGATCTGAAAGTGGTAAAATGAACAAAAAATGCTACGTATCTCAGAACTAATTTCTATATACCTAGCGAGGTAGGTCTATCTTGTATTTATATGTATGTGTATGTATTAAGTATTTAATCGTTATGTCTTTTATAAGCGCCAAATTATCGGCCTTGAAATTAAAAATTAAGCAGTTAAATTAAATATGCTCCTTTTAAATATGAAAATTTGTACTAAAAACAGTTGCAAATATATAATTTTTAAATGATAATCAATACCTATATGCTCTTGGGGTGACACCACTTTTGACGAAAACACTTATAATCCAGTCGCGTTTCTCATACAAGTGGCCCCGCCTACTACACTCGTAAAAAATTATGTAACCGCTAAAGACTCCGTAAATTTTTATTACTTTGGACTGATTTCAATAATAATTTATAGTTTATGTATTGATTATTTACTAATAATATAATTAATCCGTTAATCGTTAAATCATACTCGAGTATCGCCAAAATGTTTATGTAAATTATTAACTTATAAATTGTTTATAAGTAAATTGATAATAAGATTAAGTATTAATTTATACATTATCTTAAATTTGATATAATCATATTTGATCCACAGGTATTTATTGAGTTTTTGCATTTACTGAAAACAATGATTACTATTTTTTCTGAGATAATCTTGAGATTGGCCAATACTCAGATATTTAAATCAAGTGTAAATTTTTAAAGATATTAAGGATTATATTTATAAGGAAATTTCATCATATATATATATTTTATTTTTTATTTTATTGTTTTTACGCGTATTCTGATAGTTTTTATTTAATTAAATTGAATGTCAATTATTAAAAACCATTCGAAATATTGTCGGAGTCAAGCATTTGTAGCAAAATTTGAATATATTTTCAATAACTTATATATCAGAAAGTTGAAACTGATTGTTTGCTATATTAAAATGAATAAATGTAAATGATTTATTTACGTACGTAAAAAATGTACCTATGTTAATCTCAAATTATCAATTAATGGCAAATAACTTATTCAAAATAAAATATTGTTTGATTATTCGTTTAAAAGCAAACATTAAAGAGCTTTATATTATTTGACCGATTTTAGCAAAACGTTAAATTATATAAAAAAAAAACAACTGTGTCATTATCTTTCATCATTATTTTTGCAATAATATTGTTACCTTTCTAAATATACCTGTTAAACAATAACAATCAAAAATATGATTAATTCAGCACTTTTTTTTTCTTAAGATTTAAAATGCAATTCAATGCATTTTTTTATAAATATTTGTTCATAATGATTAAACCATCTCTTTTAAATATACTTACTTTGGTAAAATATGATTTGTATTTCCTCTTATTTATAATTTATTCTACCATACGGAACGAGCGATCGACGAGAGAATGATGAGAAAGATGGCGCATGACGCGTGGCGGATTTTTAGCATGACCAGGTAAACCAGATATCTAAGATGTTTATGTAACAAGTCTCAAAAAACGACGAGCTTGTATAAAAAGATTTATGAATGAGGATACAGCGAGAGTGAGATCTTTATTATGTTAAGTTTAAATTACATGTGTATATATACTGCAATATAAAATGGCAACGGGCAGGCGACATTGGTCGGAAGATAGACAATCGCTGGATAAATGCAAACATATTCGAGGGGAATCAAGATGCCGAAAGGCACATAAAAAACCGCAGAACTAACGAAATAATCAAATTTTATGAATAAATTAACAATAGACAGAGAAAAGTGGAAGAGATTTGGGGAGGCTTTAATCCAGCAATGGATAGAAACCGGCTGATGATGATGGTAATATAAATGTGTTTGACCTCAATGTCCGGCTCAACCTGTCCGGCTCGAGGACCAAAATGTTTCTACCAAACCCGGGCCAGACGAAATATGTTCAATCCTCAGACTAACATTTCTCTTCCCGAGATCGGCTTTGCAAATTACTAAATTTACCGATTCTAAAATTCGCGCGAGTGAATTAAAACAATTTTATAATACAGATCAGGTATAAAAAAGAAGAATTACGCGAAAAGTGGCTTTATCAAAGAATACACGAGTATCAAAGGACATGGCCACGACGAAGTCTAGCGTTGAAAGAGAAGAGAGCCCAAATCATCGATAATTTTCCTTTTATACCTGTCACTTTATTTATTTTAAAACAAACATCAGAACTCCCTAGTTACATTTTTTTCACGTTCTATGTTTTCAAATTTTCTTGATAATAATATATCGAGTACTTGCTCGTTAAAAATAAATAAAACACATACATTTTCTTTATTAATTTAAACAAATATTCATATAAAATCAATTCAAATTTATAAGACATTTTTTTATATAAAACACTGCCAAATTCTTAAATGTATATTTTGGTGACGAAACACTCCACCCTAGTGTATAAAGTATACACTAAAAAATTACTCCAAAATATATTAATAATTATCGCTATTTATTAACCGGTGATTTGACCTTTCAAAAATAAAAGTTTTTCGAAAACTTTATTCGAACTTTTATCTTACGTAATTAAATTAATTAACATTATAACTTCTATTTTTAAAAAATCGAAATTCACATCTTCAAAAAATCGTAAAAGAAATAAATTTGAAACTTTATTAACATTATTTATCTATACAAATTATAAAACGAGATCGAATTTATTTCTATTTATCATTTTCAAAATCCAAAATTGTTATTTTACTGACCGATCTCCTATATTCCTATAATATAATCTCAATAATTCAGCACATAATAATTCGTTTTTTAATTTGTAAAATAAATTAAAAAAACATAGTATATAAATTCAAATGCAAAAGGCTGTCCTGTCTGGATCTCCATCAAAAACTAAACGTGTTTTTCCTAACTTTTTTGTATTGTAATTTTGTAACTCTAAATTCATCAAATTGTAGTAATATTGACGATTCATTACTTCCTTTTCCGATATATTAAATAATTCGCGTTGTAAAACTAGCCCTTTTTCAGTATTACAAAATTTATCTTGCGAAGACTGGATTTCTTTTTCATGTATTGCTATAATAATTTCTTGTTCTACGATTTCTTCGCTCGATTTATTTGTGTTACACCTTTCTACAGATTTATCTTTTAATTTGTGCATTGTTATATTTTTGCTATTATTAATTTCCACTAATTCAATTAAATTGACAATAGATTTATTTTCTGCTTCATTATTAATCTGTAAATCAATCATAAATTCCCCGTGATTATTACAGGATTTTTCAACAGATCCAAAATTCTGATTCTCTGGTCTTACAATTGTATCACCATTTTCTTTAGACTGAGATTCTTCAATTATTTTATCGATGCATTGATTTAATGTGGTTAAAATATCACTTTCTTTATCTAACTCAGACTGACAAAAAGATTCATTTTTTATAACAGAAATATCCTCTGGCTTCCGTATATCAATGACTTTGTAGAGACTGTGGGAATCATTTTTTTCATTTTCACTAACTGACAAAGAATTGTTAAAATTATCAGATCTTTCAAAAAGACTATTTATAGTATTTTTAACTGCAGAAATCCCTTTCGTTTGTTCAATTACATTTTGAGAAATATCAATATCATTCGAAAATTCGTAATTATTTTTATTTAACTCATTTGATATTAACGTCGGCGTTGGCTGAACAGGTTTGTAACTTAAACCCTTTTGCGACAACTCATTCACATTATTTCCAAGTTCACAATTAATGTCTTTTTCAAAAGAGACATTCGGAAAAATCTTAGCAATTTCTACTTCTCGTTCAGAAGTTTCCAATATTTTATCCTCTGAAAAATTATTGATATCTGGTTCACATGTTTTCAACGCGTTCTTTTGTTTATTAGGTATTGCAATAGCAACGTCTGCATATTGCGTAATATCGAAATTAATTACATTTTCCTTTTTCACAAGACTCGCTTGCGATCCTTTCTCTGAACAAATCAGATTTCCTTCCCATATACTTGTTATTGTTTCATGAAATGAATTCTCCGATTCGTTTTCACACAATAATTTGTTTAATTTATATTCTGGATATCTTTTATTCAAGTCACACTGTGATGAAACGTGTTTTCTATCTAGACATTTAAAACATAGTTTTTCTTTTTTTACTATTTCCCATCGTTTTTTCACCGAAAGACTTTTAAATATGTCGCATTTCCATATATCGTGAGCTTTGTTGCACATAAAACATCTTTTTTCTTCCCTAGTTACGAGATTGTTTACCCATTTTTGTTTTTCATGGAATCTCATATTTTTTCCATTTGAATTACGTTTCCAGATTTCTTTATTATTTTTATATTCCTCAATAGTATAATTATTATTTAGACCTGAATTTCTAGCATTTATTACTATTTCTTCTAGCCAACTAGAGAAATAACATATGCCTGGTTTGTCACTAATACGTCGAATTTTATCGGTCGCCCAAATATTCTGGAGATTCAAAGTTAATTTGTTCACCACATTTCGTAATAAATCCGGATTATATAAATGTCCCGTTACTTTTAATGTTCTCAATAATGCGACTAGATTTTTTATTTTACATGAAAATCTAACAATTTCATCTAAATTGAATTTTTCTCCTAATTTTGGAAAGCATTTTATATCATAAATAGTTTTTTCTATGATTTGGTTGGTATCTCCAAACAAGCTTTCTAAACAATTCATAATATCACCTATGTTATCTGGAGATAATAATAAAATGGAAACTGCCTCTCTAGCTTCACCTCTCAATGCTCTATGCAATCTATATAAATTATTTGCGTTAGATATTTTAAAATGCTTTGACGACTCTTCAAAGATACATTTAAAGCTTAACCATTCAATTGGATTACCAGAAAAATATGGTAAATCTATAGAATTTGGCAATGCATTATAGTAAGAAAATGCCTTACCAATTTTTTTTATAAGATGGTTTTCGGTCTCTGCACCGTCGCGAAGCTCTGCCTTCCGACGATTCTCGAAATCAGACCTTGATGGACCTGATTTCTGGTAACTTCTTTCTTGGCCCATGCGATGATTCTCAGAATTAGACCTAGACAGATCTAATTCCTGGCTGCCTCGCTGATGCGTCTGCGCTAATATTGCTCTTTCTCTTGCTATATTCGCTTCTTCTCGTGCTTTTTTCGCTATTTTCAAATTTTCTTCTGCCTTTTCTAATATCGCCAGATCTCTTGCTATTCTTGCTCTCCGTCTGGTTAGCCTCATTAAAGCCTCCCGTCTTGACGAGCTTACCGATAAGCTTTTCCCCGACAAAATTGAATTTACCTCCATCTCGACACGATCCGGCTCGAAGGACCAAAATGTTTGACCTCAATGTCCGGCTCGAGGACCAAAATGTTTCTACCAAACCCGGGCCAGACGAAATATGTTCAATCCTCAGACTAACATTTCTCTTCCCGAGATCGGCTTTGCAAATTACTAAATTTACCGATTCTAAAATTCGCGCGAGTGAATTAAAACAATTTTATAATACAGATCAGGTATAAAAAAGGACAATTACGCGAGAACTGGCTTTATCAAAGAATACACGAGTGTCAAAAGACATAGCCACGACGAAGTATTGCGTTGAAAGAGAAGAGAGCCCAAATCATCGATAATTTTCCTTTTATACCTGTCACTTTATTTTTTTAAAACAAACATCAGAACTCCCTAGTTACATATTTTTCACGTTCTATGTTTTCAAATTTTCTTGATAATAAATAATATATCGAGTACTTGCTCGTTAAAAATAAATAAAACACATTCTTTATTAATTCAAACAAATATTCATATAAAATCAATTCAAATTTATAAGACATTTTTTTAAATATAATACACTGCCAAATTGTTAAATGT
Source organism: Agrypnia vestita (assembly GCA_016648135.1). Classification (NCBI taxonomy): domain Eukaryota; kingdom Metazoa; phylum Arthropoda; class Insecta; order Trichoptera; family Phryganeidae; genus Agrypnia; species Agrypnia vestita. Next base: position 142,540 of record JADDOH010007881.1, on the reverse strand, counting down.
ATATTTTGGTGACGAAACAAAATGTGTTTATTTAATATTACGTTGACAATTGACAAGCACAGGAGTAATATATAGGGTGTAACACATTACCATTTTATTTTTAGTTTATTTATTTAATTATATTATGTGGTGTTATACAAATATACAACGGTGTTATATATTTTGTATAACAGAATGAAAATATTAACGCTTATCCATCTTTAATAGAGAATTTAATTCTCGTGCTTAAAAGTGGGGGGAATTATATATATATATATATATATTGATAATGTAATAATTAGTAGCATTAGATTAGAATAGTGAAAGAGGATATGGTGTAAGACAAATAGAATGTATCTAGAAACATTTTATTATTTTATAAAAATTAAGAAGGTATTGTAATAACATTTAAAAGTATATATTGATTGTTTTCGATAAGGTTATTTTTTCATAGCTTTGTTGTGATTGATTTTTGTAGTAGATTTTTCAATTAGGTTTTAAAATTTCCATAATTTTTTCGTTCTTTATTTCATCAAGAAGAACATTAAACAATGATACTCCTTGATAGGTGAAATGATATTGAGCTCTGCTAGTATAACGTTTATCAAAAAATACCCCCCAGTTTACGAGTGAATATATAAAAATCTTTAAACTGTCTTGCACGATGGCATTTGGCTCTTTTTCATCGCCCACGGGTTCTCTTGACAGTAAATTAAAGATGTTATCAAGCCGACCGTCCCTTATGTAGGTCATGACAAGTATTACGCAACATCACTTGTTCTGCTTTTCTTCGCAAAAAGAGTCCGCCCACGAATCGGCGCGAAAATGAAAACATGATTGCTATTGTGGTTAAACACACGTCGATATTTTGCAATAAAATTCGCATCGCAAATCGGCGGATTAACTGGCGTTTTCATTAAAAATCGGTCAAGTTAATCCGGTTAAACGTGAACGACCTAGCCGAGCCGGCGATAGATCAAATTGTTATTGCGAAAACAGAAGGTTAATTGACCAGGATGGAAGTGAATTTCTTAATATGGTGACAAGTTTGCTGCGCTCTTTGACGGTTCAATGACGAGGGAATACCGATGTTCGCGATAAGTGCAAGCGAGCTCTATTTTATTACACGTTTGTTTATTTTATATAATAATTGTTGTTTGAACATATTCGACTCATAATTTATGCAGAAATCTATCTGCAAATTATTGTAGACTAGCTTTCCCCTGCATATAAGTCAGATACTTCCGACTTTTGTTACAATAGATTTAAGAAATATATTTTTTTGTAATTATTTCCATTTGTAGGTACATATTCTACATGAAAAATGTGTAAATATGCATTAAAATTGCTGGCTTTTATGCATATTGTGCATTTTTAAATATTTTTTTATATAATATATACCTACATTAAAAATTTTGAGGAGTATCTTCGGACCGAAAGAAAATGGATTTTGGCACAAATGTTACAACAATGAGCTCTATACTCTGTTTAAGAAGCAAAACGTCACAAAATTTATAAAACTGGGAAGACTTCGGTAGCTGGGTCATGTGGAGAGAATGTCTGAGCTTCAAGCACCAAAGTCCCTGCTGAACTCAAGGCCGATAGGTCGAAGGAGCTTAGGAAGGCCAAAGTTAAGATGGAGCGACAACGTCCTCAAAGACATTTCTGCCTTGGAGCTTCGGAACTGGAGAGATCTGGCACGAATCCGAGATGAGTGGAGAAAGACTCTTGAGGAGGCCAAGACCCACCAGGGGTTGTAGATCAAGAGTCATGAATATAACTAAATTAAAAATAATATTAGTAAATATTCAACTTAAAAAATATAGAGGTAATATTACCAGCTACAAAATCTATGTATAATATGTCATGTGAATACTATAGATATCTCTAGCATAGTACATTCGAATATATGAAAGAAACTGATTGAGGGGTTGAGGTGGTTTATAAAATAAATGATATAGTATATTAATATTATAGAGGTATAAAAGCAAAGGCAGCAGTATCCAAAAAAATGAAAAAAAAAATTTTTTGAATGCAGTCACAGAGGATAGGCTGTTTCATATAAAATTTCGAATTCAGTACATTATAAATTAGTAAAACTCGATAAGTGTATTATTTTTTTGGATATTGCTGCCTTTGTTTTCTTACCCCATATACATACAACTTTGATAATCTGTGGGATTATGGTGAAATCGGTGAACGTTACATTATATAAAGTGATCACTTAAGCCAGCTCATACAGGTCATAAGCCCTGGGCCACAAAATAAAGACTTCCATACGCGTTAACAATATAAATAGCTTTCTATGAGTAAATAATCTGTCCTGGAAAGCGTTAAAATATCGTGCGTCATTTCTTCAGAACTAGATCGTTTTCCGTATGAGATATACGCTTATCTGTCTCGCTGAGTAATTGTTTGACCGCTAGCCATACGAGCATGTCAAAAAATCATATAAACAAGGTGAAAATATTGTGTTATTAATCTTGTGTGCGCGTTCTCATTAATAGACACTAGAACTTTATTTATATAAATTAGCTAGATCTAAGAATTTAAATTAAAATATTCAAATAATTTAGCTCAGATGTTCCGCCGTGACTTTATGGCACATTGTTTGCCCGCCGTGTACCTAAATCTTTCCATGTTATTTTTTTCTCGGAAACTAAAACGTAATTCTGTTTTAATTCATTCAGTTTGTATGCAAGCATAAAATAAATCAATTTTAATTTAAAAACGTCATTGCATTACAACCACACACACAAATACGTATAAAAAACTATTTAAATAAATGTCACATAATAATCAATGTTCTCTAATTTTTTCTATTACGTGCGTGGACTATAAACTCATTAGGGCAGTCAATTTTGTATCAAGTGCGCAAATCTACACCATTTTTTGCATTCATGAAGTATTATTCCACGTAAGAAAGCACAGACTTAATACGGAAGTAGGTACTTATCTAATAGTTAATTTCACAATATTCTAACACGATTTTGGTGCTTCATCCCATTAGGTCAATCATAAATAAAATGTTCAGGCAAAACTAAAATCTGGTTTCGCATATTTATTTCTGTGTGCGGGGGTTGGGAACGTGTGTGCGGATAAACATATATAAGTGTGCGGCCGCATAGCCGCCTTAGGGGCCGTCTCCTTGTCCTAGGAAGGTTCGGGGACTAAAAAAAATGTCATGATGCTATTTCTTTGGCATTCGCAAGACGTGTCCAAGCCACCTTAATTGAGACCTTTTTGTGTGAGAAGTAGCGGATCTTAGAGGTTCTCCCTTATGTTGTCACTTATCCTTCTGTCCAATAGCGTTACTATTGGTACTCTTACTCATTTCACAGCCTGCAAAAATTTTGTCCGTGTATTTTGCATAACCCAATATTGAATATTTTTCCACTGAACTTTCCATCCTCTCCAGATGACCCATAATAATTAACACCTCTGACCCCCCCTCCACCCCTCACCCATCCCTTCACCGTAACACATTTGCTTGGTTTACTTTTTCAAATTTTAATACATCGATAATCCTAAAGGAGAGAACATTGTTCTCGAAACATGTAGATTGTTTAATCTAATAAAGTGGTGAAAACAAAGTGATTTGTGTTTTATTTTAATAATAATACTTAAAATAATAATAAATAAATAAAAACACGTTAATAGACTCAACAACACCATAAAATCACGACGTGTTTGTGACTGCTTCTACACATATACATGCCTACCTGCGAGCCAGTGGTGTACGCTTTATATAATGCGTGCGCAAGAAATTATTCAGCTTTTCTACGAAAAACGTTCCGGAAACTAGATCGCATGTTATTCCTCAATTTTTTTATTGAGTAATTCAATTATCAAAGAATATTTTCTTTTTCATTATGCAAGAGTGTGATAACGATTTATATTATTGATTTCATTACGACGCAGAAATTTCTGTACTGGTAGTCATCATCTAAATCATGATGTATTAGATTGATCATAATATAAACCGAAAAACTTGCGAAGAAATGACATTCGTCAACTTATTATTTAAGCATTTTTTTTTTAATTGTACGATCAGTTAATGAGGCATTTGCTTAACAACATGCGTGGTTTTATAATGTTAGGGCAAATATCACTGGACATTTCGGAGATTCCTTATCTTGAGACAAAGAACCCAGGATAATATAAACCCAACGTGAACGCAAAATAACAACACAGATATAGAGATATTTTATTATTAAAAATATTTATTTCAATAAATAAATAATTTATTAGGAACGAAATCCGTAACTCGATAGTTTAATATTTTTTTTCGAGATGTGCTAGCCCTCTACAGGAGAAGAATCTTTCAAGTCACTACACTTCTGTAGGCGAATAGTCATTTACAAGACGTACCAGCCCTCTGTAGGAGAAAAGTCTTATACAAGGCACTAGCGTTCTGTAGAAGTCTTGTACAAGAAGTTCTAGCTCTTAACAGGAGAAAAGTTTTTTATAAGACGTACTAGCCTTCTGTGCGAAAAAAGTATTTTAAAAGACGTACTAGCCCTCTGAAGGAGAAAAGTCTTTTACGAGACACCAGCCTTCAGTAGGAGAAAAGTTTCTAAGAATTTAATTAAACATGTATTTTGCATAATCAAACATCAGTTAAGGATAAAAAAGACTGTCAAAATATTTTTAAAACAAATATTACACACAAAAAGAATAAATTTAAAGTAAGAAATAAAGCATGATGTGTAAAAATCATGAAAAATCAATATTATACAATAGTCAAAGTAAGCAAAATATTTCCGAATAAAAATTAGAGATTTACAGCATCAAATTGTAAAGTAAGAATAAAAATGGAAAAATATATGACATGCAATGAAAATAATTGGATAATTTTAATTGGTCATAAAAATTATATTATTTTTTTCTTTGCATTTCATGAAATTATTTATAGGTTAAACTATCAATTTTATCAAATTTTGAGCACCTAGAGTTTCTAAGGTGACCCGTTAAAGATTGAACCTACACAAAGTACTGAATACCGAAATGAGAGGATTTAGACTTGCGCTGTAAAAATCTGATTTCATCAGAGATTCTAAACAGACGTAGTCAGTTACGGGAGACGTGTCGATATTTTATTATATATCGAATAAGGTGCACTTTACGCGACATATATATGTTACGTTTAGAATACAATATAATATAATATAAAATGCGGTGGTTTATCTTAATCCCGAGACGTAGATGTTACCGGTTCGACCACAGTCGAGTACAATTATGTAATTGAGTCTGTACGTAATAAAATATGCAAAATTGTAGCTTAAGGTGATGTCAATAATAACTTAATAAAATTTTTCAGAATATGAACAAAGAAAAATATACAAGATGCAAGGATTTCGGGCCAAGTTCACTGACGCATTTAATTCTGAATGACCTCGTTCCATAATTTTGGGTAATTCGGCCCACGAGTTGCATTCGAAAATATTTTGTTAAATAATACGAGTCAAACTATTATTTTATGTTTATACATCATTTTTAAAATAATGTCCATTGTCTATTAATAATAAAATATTTATTTCAAAAATACGCCATGCGTTTGGGGGAGGTACTTATAGATGTTCTGGAGTTGAATATGCTTTCGATCTCAAGAAACCAAAAGGATTATTGTAGTGTTAACATTTTAGTTCATGACTCTGAAAAAAAATTGAGGAAAAAATCACTAAACATAAGTTAATGTTCAATCATAACTCAGTCAACACAAATTTTATTCAGTACCCGTAAACTTATTAAAACTTGTAAAAAAATTCACATGCTCGAAAAGCCACTACGACAAATACAACTACAACACTAAAAACAAACAACAAAGAGAATAAAATTATTCTGATATGAATTAAACCCCTTCTCTAGGCATGGAGATCGGGTCGCGGCGGAAGTATGTCTCCCTTACATGTATTTAAGACACATTTACACTGCAGTAAAAGTATTTATTTTTGCGTAATTAAATTCCCTAATAAACAAAACGTTTTTTTTTTCGAATTTTCGAACATATAAATATCCCGTACCTCTATATAATTTTTAAAAATCTGAATCAAAAAGTAATACATAAAGAACCTACCTGCTCATTTTCTAACAAATGAAATTTAAAATATCAAAATTTAATGTTATAAACATTCCTTCCTTCTCAGTGAACTTAGTGAACACGCGCGATGTTTACATAAAACTATGAAATTATAGTTTTATTTTACTTATTTATTTTGTAAATTGTAAAGTGTTTTGACCCTCAAAGTGGCAGCAATTTCTGGGAATTAAGAACAATTTAATTAGAAAAGAACATAAAGATGAAACGTGTCTCCTAATGAATTTGACAAACTTCTAATGTACAAAAAATGCTTTGTAGTATATAAATAGAATATCTTCGGTGGCCTTCGGTAAGATGCCATCGGAAAAACAAAATATCATCATCTGACATTTACATCACACTGAGATAATGATAATGAATATTTATATCATATCTATGATTTAAATATTCATTAACTAGCGTGATATTCTCTTTGCTTCTCCTGCTCCGTGGCCGCCCAGTTTTCTTCTTATTCATCTCTACAAACTTCCTGAGCAACGATTTATTTTAATTAACTCTCGGACATGCATAAAACGTACGCCGAATATTAAGAATAATTGTTTTTGTAAAATTGTTTTATTCAGAACGAGCAATGTTCCCCCGTGAAGCGATCCATTGCGACTAAATTTCCAAGAATCAAAAAATTGCGCGCTGTCGCCCACGTGCAGTGCAAGAACTAATGGCCCACTCAAAGTTAATACATTTGATTAATACAGACTTGCACAACTATTGCACGTGTTTTTAATTAAATTAAAATGCGGTCTGACAGAAATTAATTATTTATATACATAAATGCTATCTAAACTGTAGTGGTGAGTTCAATAAAGAACATTTATTTCAAATCAAGCGATCGTCATCTAGTATTGTTCGAGGAATTGCGTAAACGATGAACTTGGCAAAGAATGCACGGCGGCGAAGGTTGAATTCTTCGTCACATTTTATTGAGAAATGTAACATTTCTAACAATAGTTACATCAATTTCAATTAAACTCGCTTACATCAGTAGCGTATTATAACAGATCCTGCATTCTTCAGTAGGCTCGACGACAGAGCGGAACTGGGGGATAACTGTACCGGCCCAATGTTAAAAAAACTTAATTACAAAATAATATAAAAGTTAGACCCACAAAACAATATCTATATATATATATATATATCTGCAGGTACATCCGTACGGTTTATGAATTAATTAATATATAATTTAACACATCTTAAAAAGTACATCTTATATTAACTTAAGGTGAGTATTCGCCCTTGAGGTGAGTATTCGCGAAAAAGGCGCTATATAAGTTATCCAATTATTATTATTATTATTATTAACTAATTTAAATACTAAAGAAACACTAATAGAATATTAAAATCTGGATAAAATAGCACACACAAGTTATGTATTTGGTGTCTGTCAAAACAATTTACTCTAGATTATAACAAAACACGTTAATATACGAAAACAATTCTTTCTTTAAAAACGGTCATCATGTAATGCTCCTGAAAACATCAAGAGGGGGCAAAAAACACAATGGAGAAGTTTCATAGTGCTGATATAATACAATATGTTGTAACATTGAACTAATAAAATATAGACCAATACAGGAAAAATGGTTGAAATCTGTCAATAATTAATAGAGAAAAATAATACTAAAGTTAGCGTATTTTAGCGCGGAGTGATTGACCTCCAACTCGCCTGTGACGTCACGCTCCCGCATAGCTGCTACGTACACCGGGTTCGAGAGACGACGTCACGTGACTCCACCGGACACCAACAAAATAACAAATTATTCATGCAAAACGCAAATGTAAAATTCTTTGACATTATTAGTTTTTGAGATATTTTAATATTACTTTCAGACTTCTGTTCAATTTTACTCAAATATTCATTTTCCTTCATTGAAAAAATATAGTAAACGTCTCCATTTCTGTCGCCGGACCTGTAGCGTGCGTGGATTTTTTCAGAAATGCAGTAATCCAATTAGCCTCGATGCACTCGATCAAGTATGCGAGGAATTTGCCGCGCATAGTGTGATAGATTTAATCTGTATATCATGTCACATGGAAATAGTTAACCTATCCCCACGACGACGTGAGATGCACAGAATAACTGATAACACTCAACACCGACCATTATGGACTGTCGGATGTTTTGCATGTCGAAATATTTTAAACTTTAACCCGTAAAAAATTACGTACTCTTACATGTTTGAATTTCGGATTTACATTATTTAATGGTTATTATCTCCCAGCGGTATATAAATCAAACCCACAATTCTCACATACAAAGTTTTTATATATCTAGAATTCTTTTTTAGAAAATGTGTTGGAAATTTTTATTTTCAATTGTTATTTTATGACAATATTTTTGAGCGAGGACAAATGGCAAGTATTCTCGAAAAATACACCACGATACAGTGAATTATAATGTAGAGAATTCAATATACTTCGGCCAAGAGTTACGGCTGTGGAAACAGCGCCATCTAGCGTCCTGGCATCGTTACTGACGGACATTATTACACAGAGAGTTGTGTAAATATTTTATGAATATAAATGATGAACTGACAATCGATGGATATATAAAAAATATTATTTAAAATAAACCTCGGCATCACCATTAATTTAATGTTTGATATATCCAATTTTTATAAATTTGGTTTTATTTTAGATTTAAATTATTCATTGCATTTTCATTATACCCGTGCTTTTGAAAATCTTTATAATATTTAACTAATTAACTAGACCAATGATTGCGTGAAAATTCAAATAGGTAAAGAACCTATTTGAAAACCAAAAGTCTAGAAAAATGGAATATATGTATTTAAACATTAAAATTAATGAATAAGTCTTGCCCCAGGGAGTAGTATTCACTAGAAAATTCACATTCAAAATACCATCCAATTTATCCCCTGCTTTCATCCTCCTTTCGATATCCTTGTTTTTGTGTTTAGTCTGTACAATTCTATGTTATTTTTAATGATATTTAAAATAAATTAAATTTTAATAAATACTTTTACTAAGTTCTGCAAGCCTGAGTAAAGCGTTACACATGACAGCTGTTTGATGATGGCCTAATTAATCGAAACAGCTGTTATTTTTAACGCTACATGCAGAAAACTTGATAATGATATTTAGCATAATTATTTCTCAAGTTTTTGTCGTACTGTTGCGTAACGCGCCTCTTTCAATGCAGTCCATTTTGAGAAGAAGCCGCTCCTTCTCTTACCTTAATGAATAAAAACTTTAATCGAGGAACCTGTTGAAGCTCGTTCCACGTGTCTCGTCTCTGGTTCGGGGCAGTAAATGCACCGCGCCGTCTGAAAAGTGCATTTTGCAATCACCCCGCAGGTGTGCAATAAAAACCGATTGCAATTGATAAACAACCGACACGCGCGCATTACGAAAAATATGAAAGTTTCAATTCCGTTGTCTCAGTCTTGGGATTATTTCATTATTTGTTTTATTAATGTCTGCCGTGGCCTTCAATCTAGGTTCTGCGATAATTACACTCCTGTCGTATAAAATAGATAACCGCTTTGTATGCTCGTATCTTTGATGAAACGATTAATTAAATAAACCTGGCGGAGAATAAATGTGGGGTATAAAAGCGAAGGCAGCAATTTGCGAAAAATTTAAATGTTTTGAATGCAGTCTATAATATAACTGATAATATAACTGTGTATAGAAAATCTAAATTTACACAAATCTATTATATGTACTTTAATCTTTTAACTGTATGTCTATCTGTCTTATGTTATTTGTTTTATTTTATAAGCCCATAAGGGCGTTAAATAAATAAATAAATAAATAATGACGTACTTTTACTATATATTTCGGCCGCGAGTTAAAGATGTGAGAACAGCGCTATCTAGCGTAGAATATCGTTCTGGTAGCATATTGATATTGATATTGTTGCAATGAGAACTACGCATATTATTACTTTTATATCTCATTTTCATTTAATTCCTCATCTTTATTAGCGCTATCTGGTGATGTTAGTGAGAAAATATGCATTTTTAAAATTTATAAATCAACATTTTTACCTTAACAATATTGAAAACACGTAGCATTTGACTATTCGCATTCGTTAGATCATAACTGTAGGACATCGTTTTAAATTCAGTTACTCGAGCTTGTTTAATGCAGCATTTGATTTCAACAAAAGGAAAAATTAAGTGGATAATAATAGTTGAATTATTATACCAAAATTATTTTTATTCCTAAAAATGTAGTATCACTATCCAAACAGAATTTTTTTCAGTACGGATTTACTCAGGTGCATTTTTCAATATATTGGACTATGCATTGTTGATAAAAACATTAAGTATGATTGATTGGAGTATTTATATTTGTACAAGTAATAATGCATTTATTGCATACATCGGTAATGCACTCATAACTGCCACAGACATAAGTAATGCAAGCAAATATTTATGTATTGCGAATTTGTGTGAAATTTAATATTTATTAGCAAGTTTTGCGAAATGTTCGCGAAAAGACAGTGCGAAATATTTACGAAACATCGCCTACTAATATGTATTCAGCTTTTAAATATATTTTTGAAAAAACATCTATATAAGTATACGAAAACTTTGCCTCCTGTGAAAAAAATGTGTGGACTTGATTATTATCAAAGCGCTCTAATTTTGATAGCGGACGTCGAATTTTACATCCGTGTGATTTTGTTCCTTTTTGATATTTAAAATAAAGAAAGAGGATTTCTTTGAATTAATAAAAAAATATGTAAACCGATGAATATAATTTTTTTAGATTATTTTATAAAGTCTTTTATTTATATTTTTATTACACATTTAAATCAAACTCTCTAACATATAAATCCATTAAAAATTAAAATATTAGTATTTAGCTCATTCTGCGGCCAGCGTTAAAATATTTTGATGAAGCTTCTTCAAGTCAAAAATATTCAAAATATTCTTAAATTTTTTATATTCTAGAACTATTTAATCTAAGTACGTCATAACTAGGTAAACGTCAAATGTTATACAGGATGTCCCAAAGGCAGTAGACTAAATGGAGCCTACGGTTAAGGATCTCTAGCAACCCTTTAAAAATACTGGACAATTGAATTACGGACATCATGTATAATACCAGTAGCTATCAAAACTTGATTGTCAATTAAACAAATATTTGACAATAGGCATTGATATTGAACATGACAATATTAAAAATATTAAATAACTCAACAAAACGTTACGTTTTAAAATATTTTTAATGCATATAATAGATGTCTCATAGAGAAGAACTCATTTTTTATATGGGAAAGTAGGTATGGAAGTCTTTTTTCATAGGGCGTACGATTTATCGTACGGCTGCCTTAGTGATCATTTTACACAATATAACTATCACCAACACCACCGATGATAGACTACCACATCCATCAAATTTTTGGAAGTTGTATATATATTTAACATACATTGTTTCGTATGTGACACATAAACCAGCACAGATATTTCCATTGATAGTGGAATACCTATATTTTGACTGTAGTTTTTACAGCAATATTCTTTATATGTGTAAAATACATTCATCTGAATTATTAAAAGTACGCCATGAAAGTGATATATTTAAAATTATATTTACATTGTAACCCGTACACATTGTGAACGTGTTTCATAAATAATATTTTTAATACAGAGGATGGCCTCATTCGACTGGAAGCACGTTCAATCTAGATTGTAGAGCGTATTCCTGCGCACCTCGCAAGGTAATTGTGAAACAATTCGTACCGCGAGCCGATGCATGGCGGTGTACGAAGAGAATATTTTATGTTTCCGAGAAAACTTTCGCGGTCACAGTATCGACAGCCGTTGCATGACATATTGTTACAGCGTATCGAGAGATCTTAAAAGCCGACAAATGAACTGGGCTTGGACATACGTAGTCACGCTACCCGCTGGATACCTAGTCACATACATACTGTCGGCTTATTTATCAAACCTTCCAAGCTCAAAAAAATATATTAAAATACTCCAGAAAATAAAATAGATATTAATAGTAATTGTTTATGTTGCGTACCTAATTTTTAATTCACAATATATAGAGGATTATTTGTAAAACATTAATAACCTTGCAGGATTATACTCCTGCCTTGATTATGAGTCGAAAATGTTCAAGCTATCATGACCTAATATCAATAGTTATGGAGATATGCGACATCAAAGTTTGCATTTTTTTTTCAATATTTCTGACTTATTTTTTGTAAAACTTTGGACTATTATTATAGTAAGTAATATCAATTACCAAAAATTCATTCGTTTCAATAAAAGTTAAATAAAATGAGTAAAACCCTGAAAAAATTCCAATTGGAATTCGAATGTTTTTATTTTTTTATTTGACTTGTATTAAAGAGAATGAATTTTTCATACTCGATATAAGTTACTGTAATGGTAGTCCAACGTTTTACAAAAAATAGGTCGGAAATATGGAAAAAAAAATGCAAACTTTGACGTCGCATATCTCCGTAACTATTGATATTAGGTCATAATAGCTTGAACATTTTCGACTCATAATCAAGGCAGGAGTATAGTCCTGCGAGGTTATTAATGTTTTCCAAATAACCCTGTATATTCTAATTCTTAAATATGAGATATTGTGAATTTAAGAATGGATCTCCAGTTTAATTCGTGTCCAGAGATTTAAGGTTAGTTATCAATATTTTTTTTAATTTCAGGTATTTGTTTTGCCTCCCACCGCCATGATCCCGTCAAAAAATACATTATTAAAATATCGATTTGCACAAAAATCAATTCGAGCGAATTTCGGTAATTTTCCCGTCACTTTTAACGAGCTGCGTGACGCGGCGCGTGACGTAACGTTATTTATTTTTTCTTCAATGACAACTTTATTGCGTCTGCAGATCTCGTAATGCGGTGACAATTTTCGCCACAGGCGGGCGGGTAGGTGCGTATCGCTCGTCGACAGATAAATCAGTATCGGAGTTGAATCAAATAATTAATTCTAGAACTTTCACGATATTCCAGTATGTGATAACTCCCTGAGTGGTGTGACTCATAAATCTCGATTTCACTTTGCATACACACAGGTACAAAGGTAATTACCAACATGCAGTACCCACGTGTTAAGTGATTTCAATGATTTATATTAGACATATAATAAATATGCCAGATACAAAAAAAAAATGTTCTGACCTATCTCAATAGATGTGATAAATATAAATATTTAATTTTGCATTTAACAAGGGGCGTGCAGATCATATCCACGGAATTTCATTTGTTCGAAAAAGGTTGGTTAGCGTTTTATTTTGTGTAACACAAACTAACATTCTCAAAAAAAAATTTTTGAGAATAATTTGAATTATCATTTACTCAAAATATCAAAAATTTGATTTAATAGAGGAATGGAAAAAATAATGTGTGACGGTGACCTTTGGCTGTTTGAATTTATACTAATCTGCCTAAAGAATATTTATTCACTTCAAAAATTCCAAATAATTTCATTGACTAACTAGTCCAAAATATTTTACAGATAGATTCCTGCCTTGATTATGGGTCGAAAATGTTACAGCAACCAGTTAATTATGGAGATATGCGATACAAAATTTTGCATTTTTTTTTCAATATTTCTGACTTATTTTTTGCAAAACATTGAACTTTTATGAAAACAACTTATATCGATAGTAAATAAAATAATACAAACCCTGCAAAAATTGTATTTGGATTTGTTTCGGAAGGTTTTTGTCATTTGTATAAAAGCAATTAGATTATTAATATTCTATAGAAGTTGCTGTAATGATAGTCCAACGTTTTACAAAAATGCAAACTTTGATGTCGCATATTTACATAACTATTGAAATTAGGTATTGGTCGCTCGAACATTTTCGACTCGTAATTTAAGCAGAAATCTACCTGTAAAATATTGAGGACTAGCTCTGTTATTATTACAAATTGACGTCTCGTTCAGCGAAGAAAGACGCCAACTCCACAGTAGGCGTCTTTCTCCGCTGGCTAAGATGAAAAGGAGTAATAAACTGGGATACCCGAATACGATGTTCGCTATTGGATCGTTAGGTATCTGACACACATTGCCTCCACATTTTTCTCAGAATTTTGTGTAGCTCTTTTCGAAGCCGAGTTAAGGCAACTAGAATTTCCTTTTAGATAAATGCGCGCGCATCTCCGTCGGCGGTGCACTTCTGATAATAATCAATATTCTGATAATAATCGACACGGCGCACGGTGGGCTGAAAACGAAGTTCCAGAGACTTTTTTCCATTTTTTTTTTGCAAGATCTTTTCTAGCAAACAAAAAATGGAAAATAACATATTATGTAATGTCGATTAAGGATAACGTGAAAACTTGATAATGAATTGAATATTATAAATAACCAGGTCGTTTTTAAACTCTATCTCTTAAATTTGTTTTCATGTTAGTACATAATTATTATGAATTTCCCATATATTATTTTTTTACTGTCTATACTTCGATTTTTGATTATCAATATATTAGTACACATTGTATCCTGACAAAGGGACCATCGGCCCTGAAATAACGGTTTGACCATCACTACATTCACGCGATAGTTGAGATAAAGAACATTATTAATTTTTTCCATAGTAATTTTCGAGCTATGGTCTGTTACTGTGCATAATGCTTAAAATTATATTCTTATTTAACATAATATATTATTTCTTTAGAGGTAAAAACTAACTAACCGCAATAGTGGCCAAAATGAATGATGAATTCATATTTTTTCCATATCTATTCCAGGTAAAAAATTAAAAAGCGAACATTCCGTGTCTATTTGTAGTTATTTAGCGGTAAAACTTGAAATTTGAACATTTTCGATAATTTTTGAATTATCTCAAAACTACTCTAATGTCACATAGTGAGTTTTACATCTAAAGGGACGATATGTAAGTTTAGGTGCTCTTTGAAAATATCCGGCAAGAAAAAATGTCCATGGTGCTCCATTTTCAGCCCACTGTGCGGCGGCTTGGATCGCGCTGCAAATATTAAGTGAAATCTAGGCGCGAGCAAAAAGTGCCTTTATTACGTTTGATATCCGGTTACCAAACGGGCGATTGAACCACAATCGAATTGTTGGCAAATTTTAGCGCGAGATAAAGTTTTCGCAGTGTTATACCTCTTACTTTTGAACTGTCGTTATTGGGTAGGTACTTATAAGATTTGTCAACTTCAAGGATAGAAACTGTTCGATCGGGCTCATTTTTAAGTTTGCTGCATCTTATCAATCATGTGTGGATCCCCATTATATAAGGAGTCTCGTAGGTATTAGCAAAACTTTGGGGAATCTTCTTCACTCGATTATTAATAGAAAATATTATATACTCCTTGGGTGAAATGACTACAGTTAAGGAGAGAAACAACATCTGACTTATTTTATGTAAAACATTTGACTAACACAGAAGTAACTTATTTGGAATATTTAAAATTCATTCGCTTCGATATAAGTCAAATAAAATGTTTAAATTATTCACGTTGGATGTTTAATTGAAACGAAGCTATTTAGATGGAAAACTGATGTGAAAGTTTTTTGGAGTGGTCACAATACTTATGACCTTTATTAGCTTACTTAAATGATCACTTTACACGGTGCAACGTTCACCGATTCTACTGTAAGAACATCCACAGATCATCAAAGTTTTGAAAGTTGTATGTACATATGTTATGTACCTGTCTTGTTTGTCTGATACTGCGCTATTGCTTATTTATAAAGAGTTGTCGCCATTTGTATTATTGCAATCTGTTTCGCGTCATGACGGATAATGTAATAGTTCGTTGTTGTCGAATTTAGAGAGTTTTTTCGAAATATTGGACGAGATAGCGTGATAATTTATAGTAATCGCAATTCGATCAGTTTACAAGCGGCAATGTTTGGCAACACTACTATAAATTTATCGAAAGTTTAGTAGCATTATTTGCTTGGGTTTCTAAATCATAAATTATTTAATATAGAAGAATCCACAGTAAACATGTTAAAAATTATTTCATTAAACGAGTTGTACTAAATATATATCCCAAAAATTAAAACTATATATATATATATATATATATATATATACTCGTTGTTTAAAAAGCGAAAATAGCAATATCCACATTTAACAATCCACCCCTAAGGATAATATGTCACGTGACAAAATGGCCGCTTCAGAAATTTTAGTTATTTAAGTAAAATGTGCATTTATTGAATCAGATAATTTAACTAACTCAGTAACTTACCCTAACTTAGTAGAACAAAAATTCATAATTCCCTATTTTTTTTTTTTTTTTTTTATTTATTTAATGTTTATGGAAGACCAACAGCACAAAAAAAAGCATAGAAAACATTGATACAATATAGATGGCCAATTACAGGTCTCCACATTTAGAAATGTAAAAATGTCCGTCACCGACGCTACCAGATGGCGCTCATGTGGTTGTGTGGCTGCAATTAGTTGGATAATAACACAAACATACTAAGATTTCACGATAATTTTATTTGTTGTAAGAGTTATCGGAGATTATCATTAATTTGGTGTATGATAAAACGGTGAGCTAAATCATATTTTAATGAGTATTTGTATAAAAAACTAGGATAAAAAACTAAATAATGCAAATCTAAAATTCAAACCATAAAAAGTCTGTCATTATTGGTATACTAAAACTATGAATTATCAAATATAATAGTTTTAAATAAGAAAAAACATTTTTGTTATGTAACGCAAGTCAATTTTTCGCAACAAAATTAAAGATACCAAATCGATTCGGCAAATCGATCACCATCGCTTAGCGCAGTAAACATTTTTACGCTATTGCATAAAACAATCGCATTACTGTAATTTTACGCTAAGAATTTTTATGATTCTCGAAAGGGTTTAAATTATTCGCTGTTCGTTGTTCAATTTTTCTTACGACATACAAAATATTTGTAATTTTTAGTTTTTATTTTCTCCTTATTGTTAATTATTAGAAATCATATTGTCACGTGTCGTGGCCAAGAAAGAATGAATGAAAACACTGGAAATTAATTAGCGATTTATTAATTAATGATTAATAAACTATACAGTGTACAAAATATTACATTTAACGTTATTTTTTTCATTACACTATTTTGCAAAATATATTTCGTTTATGAACACTTAATTATCTCTGAGTAACACGTATTTAACATTCACTAGAATATTTCGTCCGATTCTAGCTCGTATTACTTATCGCTTATTTCTTTCGCCAATTAGGTACTTCGCTCAATTATTCGCTTTATTTATCGCTTTACAATTCACGACTGGCCATACTGCTAGCGCGAACTTTGTAATGAATCGACCTGTCAAACACAAAAATTCTGCCGGCGGCCTAGATTCGCGCTATTTATATCCAAAAACTAGATTATCGAACCTCCTTGATTACTCTACTGTTTAGGAGAAGGTTCTCGTTGCTTCTAGGCTTTTCTAGGTATTTTTAGACGTTTCTCAAAGGTAGCAGATATAATTGTTGATTTCTGTGGACCGTTCTCGATATTTCGATAGTGTTGTGACAATTCCTTTTGCTTGCCATTCCGCGATAATATGAAATAAGTGCAAACGCATGGAATTTAAATAAGTAAATACATTTATATTTTTACCCCTTTTATTTTAACACGTATCGTCTGCGGTTTGTTGTCTGCCGGAAAACTTTGGATCGATTTTTAACCCTTTTCTCGTGATCCAATCGAGCTGAAACTTTGCAGGCAGACTCATGGCGATGATATAAATGAACTTACAAATTTTCGTAAATTTTTTAAAAATAATTATGGTAAAATTTTGAAATTTTCGAAATTTTAAAGGTTTTTTCAAATTTGAATCAATACAAATGAGTAATGACCCCGACGCGTGCCGTAGGTACGAAACCTGATTCAATGAGAAAGGGAGGATAATAAAAACTTGGTTTTTATGGGTAAGTTTTTTTAGAATTCATTTTTCTATCCCGACCGGATTCTTATTCGTAATTATTCCAGCTTATTTTAAGAAGTCATATGAAGATCCACAACTCTTTAAATTGCTTCATGTTGCTTTTGCATTGTTTTAGTGAATGTTTGTAATTCCGTTTCACATAAATTTTCAAGAACATGTAGCATCGTATCATTCTCATGCGCAAATTTTAAATTTAGGTCATGGATGGCGAATCTTGCAGCATTAAATTTCCATAGAAGGGTCTCAGTTTTCATTTAATCTTCACACAGTAACTTTTACAGTTGGGTAGGAATCATTATCATCATCGGAAATAACACTGACCAATATAAATAACTAATTATTGCTGTTATTAACTTGTATAAATGTACTTTATACTATAATATTATTTCGGATTCGCTGTATTCATTGGTAAGCGAAGCCATCTTTTTCTGAAAAGTCATTTAATTTTTATAAACAATTACATTTCTAATTGTGACTTTTTTATAATTTTCTAGATTTCAATTTTGTTTACCTAGAAAGCATGTCATTTTATTTTTGTAAATTATGTTTTATTTTAAATTCATTACTGAAAACGTCAACTAATTAAAAAGTCATTTTATTTTTATAAATTACTAGGTATGTCATATTTTTAATTCTGAATTTTTTATAATTTTCTTTACCTAGAGGGCATCATTATTGTTTACATTCCACTAATGCATACAACTGATTAACTTGATTACTAAAGACCTTGGTCTAGTTAGGGAGACATTGATTAACTTTTATATTTAACTAAAAACAATAATGAAATGTAGAAGAATATTACTATGTACTCACTGTGTATGTTTTAATAGATAAACACCAGTTAGAGTCATTTATGTGCTGTTCTACCTGAGTTTGTCAATAAAGCATTGTTTCAGCGAATGTAATTTTTTTTTTTTGTGCGATGAAAATAGGACTAACTTGCTAGTCTGGAGTGAGGTTCGAACCCGCGACCTTTGGATTACGAGGCCAGTGTCCTAACCACAAGACCAACAAGCTACTAATTCCGTGATTAGTTTATTTCCATGATTAGTTTATTTTGTAACTTAAATATGAGTCTCTTTATGCCAGGCAAAATCATTTTTATTACAATTTTGTTTTGAAGTCGAATGAAGTTGCATCGCACCTGTACGTGTCTGTGAACAATAGTTGACTGCACCAAACGTGTACGTCGTCCGAATACGTGCTTTCAATTTCATGGTTAACTGGTGCGACAACCTCCCAGCACGTGAGGTTGCGGGTTCAACACCTTTGTGACCGAACCTTTGCATTGAACGCAAGCTTAGTCTGAAGGTTAAAATTAAAAATATACGTACTTATTTTCATGCTTCTTTTTACCATGCATTTATTTTCAATTCATTTCAGTCGCAGCATACACGTACAGAATTTGGAACATTCATTTATGCAGTAGGTACGATATACCATTAACTAAAGAATAATATTTTTTTTACGTATTTATGAAATGTAGTCAATCGATTAGAAGTGATTTTAATTTGAAATATTCAATTTTATATTAGAAAATAAATCAATATCTCAGAACCGATTCCAGATTTCTCTTAAATATTGTCGAGTTTTCACAAATATGTCCACGAATTCATTATCATGTCTTGTAATACAGGTCTTTCCACATAAGCTTGCAATTGAGTTAGTGTGGGTGTAGTGCGTAGTACGAGAGGGGCGTATCCGTAAACTTAACACAACGAAACAATGCGCCTATTACGCACTGTACCCACACCAACTCAGTTGCAACTAATATGAAAGTATCATTACAGGCAATTGTAAGGGAATGTGGTGGCTCATTCTTACATTGTTGAAAATATCTCTATTTAGTTGACGTCAGAACCCTGAAACGTATTGCGGCAAGTGGAACAGGTAATTGGTATAGTCTTAAATGAATCTGGATTTAATTATATATTTTTCTCATTCCAACCAATATAATTAGGTCAATAGGGCATATTAAAATGTATAAATAAATTTTGCCACTTAAGAATACATCAATCACATGCCCCTAAATATCAAAAAAAAGAATTAAAATTTATAAATATTAACGATGTCTTACATAGGAGGCGTTGATTCTCAATAAATTATAAACTGCCCATCAAACAAATCATATACGCGCACACCTTTAGATAATTACATATATTTCTGTAAAAATAATCATACGCCTAATAAATTAAACTAATAAAACCACTAGTTAGCGTTTCACGTTTCGAGGCCAATGGTCCTTTCATCAGGATTCAGCATAACTGAATATTAAAATTAGAAGTATAGACATTAACAAAAACAAAAAATAAATATATGGAGCTGAATAACTAATGTGAAAACAAATTTAAACGGTGATTATTTGCAAAAAGGATCTGGTTATTTATAATATTTAATTTTCTTTTAATATTTTCACCAATTTCTAACATTTATAATTAAGCAGTATTTTTTATATGTGTGTGCTGAGAACACGATTACTTGCGAAATTGGTGAAAGTTGCATTGTGTAATTTGATCGTTGATCACTTAAGTCAGCTCATATAGGGCATAAGCCGTGGGCCACCCTGTGAAGTCTTACATACATACACGTTTCCCATATAAATAGCTTCGTTTCTAAGACACTTCTTTAATTTATCTCATTTAATAATTTCTAATTTATCAAACTGTTATCCTACGTTATTTGAATTTAAGTGTTTTGTTTTTATTAATATAAATAATTTAACACAAAGTTATTTTACTGTTATTAAAGAAGAGAAAATAAATTAAACCCGTGATTTCCTGCAACTGTCAACTAGATATTTCTAAAAGACCCCGCTAAAACTTTTGCTTCTTGTGAATGTAGTGTTTCATAAATTGACATAACTTTCAGGTCAATGCGTAGGGAATTAGTGACGGATAACTAGGCATTGTTAATATACATTTTTGTGATATACTACAGCGCATTATAGGTAAATGTAAACTAGCCCGTAAGAGTGCTGTCTTGGTTGAAAATCCCAGTGGACAAATATCGCCGTTTGAACTACTAGCAATAACCGCACACCGTAGTCATTGTTTTCTATATATACCATTAATATCGATAGAATATAAAAAATCTAATAGAACACAGACGGCAAATTATATTGTATATAAACAAACGCGAATTATTTGCGCAGTATTTATTATTAAAGACGACTATAACACGTATAACATAAAAATGAAAATATATTTCGGCCGCCAGTTACCGCTGTGAGAACAGCGCTTTGTAGAGCAGCTTAGCGTCTTGATAACGTTTGTGTTGGGCGTTATTAAATAGAAGATTACTATTCTTCTTCTTATATTATTATACCTTCTCATTATATTATACCTCATTATTATTTGAGCCATCTGGTGGCATTAGTGACGGACATTATTACTAGAGAATGATTTATTTTGATAAATGATTAATACCAATGAAATATGCAGTACAGTAATGGATGCCATAATAATGCTTTAAATATTAAAAATATTCATAATATAATAATAAGTATTTGTTTTCCCACATTACGTCATAGCGCTTTTTAATGAAAATAAAAATGGTATTAAAACTATCAAATAATCTGGAGGACCGAATGTACAGTATGCCACGTGTCTGACGACCAGTTTCATGATCTTTTGAACGCGTTTACTGTCACATTGTAACACTGTCAGATTGGTCACGGTCCAGTGCCGGATTAGGCAGGCGCCGGGCCCGTAGCGAACGTTATTAAGAGGCCCCCAAAAATTTCTCCATTTATTGTTGGCAAATTTAGAGATAACAATAATCAAAACAATGTTTCTATGTAAATCACATTCAATTTTCATTACAGTGAGGTTCTTTATACGACCTTACGCCATCATGTTCCCTGATTAATTTTTCTGAGAAGTAAATAATAATAATGTAAGAAAAGAATACAAATAATTAGTTATACGCCTCCCACAATTATAGGACGACACAGAAAAGAAATTTTTTGCGCTTTACTACCGAAGACGGACGTTATCCGCTCCAGTTAGTAATTATTAAAGTCAAGTTAATACCTAAGACTATTTCCACTTTTGGGAATCACGACTCATATGCATTTTCCATTATAAATAAACTAGGCTAAATTTCAACTCCCAACCAATATTTGCCATATTCTTGCTATGAACTCACCTAATCTGATAGCGATAATATCAGAATTATTGTTAATAAATGCCATAAATATATAACTAATCATACCCTTTCTTAGCAGCACCTCATATATAACTTGTAAAATGGCACAAATCGCTCTTTGAGGGCGGATTGCCTAATTTTAAGAAGAAGAAGAAGAAGATAAAATTGCAGCTCAAGAACCTCACGCTTTTTGTTGTCAATAGCAGTAGCCACATCCGTTTTAAGTAAGTTCGTCGCCTAAGCTTTCTTTCAAATCTTGTCTTGTTATGATAAGCACGATATTTTGAGTTATTTTCAAAATCTCTTCTGCTGTAAGGATTTTAACTGCCGTAGTATTTCAAATACACCAGTCACTTGATGATAGACTTTCGTGCATTTAGCCAAGGTAGACAATATATTATCAATTATAATAGTAAATACACGTTTTCAGTATTTTACATTTCTAGGCATGTGTTTCTCGAATCTGGAATTTTACGTCACGACCTCTTCCCTGTTCTCCTCTTCTTCGTCTGGTAGTAGTGTATGGAAAGTATTCAATATTGTGTCAGTTTCACATCGAATCCAATCTCGAAGTAACTTTTCGAAGGAGTTATCGTGCTTTTACAATAATTTGTATTGATTGCTCAAATTGCAAGATCTGTCAAGTGGTCGTCGATTTCGTTGACCACATTGCAGTGAAACTGAAAGGAGAAGGAATACTCTCATAGTGGTGAGTTCGGCTATCATCTGTGTTACTTTATCCTCTTTCACCCCTATAAAATACAGTCCAAATTCATTCCAACATTTCCCCTCCACATCCCCACCCGTCATCCTTCACTTTTTCCTTAAATTTTATCACTAGATTCTGGCGATTCGCGTCGGGAACAGCCTGAATTTCAAATTTTTGTTTAGGCGTTTGATTTTCTACAACTTCATCGAGCGTAGCACAGCTGAAAAAATCTGATGAGTAAACTAGATTGTGATTTTTGTTGCGGAGCCCTAGCATTTTGCTACTTCTGCAATATGTCTCATCCGGAACTGCCGACGTCGCATGCCATACCGATTACGACGCTCTCGTGACAGCGACGTTTTCAACGATTGTGCAATACATGACAGCAGAGAACATAAATAATGAATTGTACCGGCGTAGTGGAAACCGCGCGTAATTCACTTCCGATTAGCTCCCCTCCACCCACACAATTTAATCAAAAGGTGAACATCCTCAATAGGACAGTCGTGCATCCAATAAATGTAATTTAAAGCATACCTACTCCATAGTAAAGTTATTTATGCTAAAAAAATTAATGACGTAAAAATTTGGTATCGTAGTTCGCCGGCATGAATTGTTTCGGGCTTGTATCTTGGTAGAAACCAAATATTATACATTCTTTCTTTCTATTATAATTGATCATACAATTAATTCTAATTTTGAATCTTTAAATTTGTGGTAGAATTCCACTTTGATGATTAAATTAAAACATCTTTTAACTTATTTCTACTATTTATTGCTTTTGACCTACTGTTTCAGCCTATCGCGACCATCTTCAGACAGAATAATTAAACTCACTATTTCATAAAAATTATATAGACTCACCATTAAACCCTTGTAAACGCCCTAGCTTAAGAGAATAATGTACGCTAATTATATATATTTTTTAAATTAGTTATACAAACAGTAGGTATATCTGTCATAAATGATAAGGTGGTAGGGAAGAGTGCATAAATAAGGTACATGCTGCAAGCCATATCCTTCGAGGTATCCTAAATGAAAGAGGACCTCTTGACAGACTCATATGGGGATGAAATAATAATATAAGGGGGTCGTCTGATCTCGCTGCGCGATTCGCACACTGCACTCATTTATATATAATACATACTTTAGAGGTGGATTCTTGTCTAAATTATGATTCGAATTTTTTTCATTTTGCATTTTTTTCAATATTTATGTATGTCTACACAAGTACAAGGTTATAAACGTTTACATTCGAATTGCTCGAAGAATATTTTTCTTCTGAAAGGAGGCTTAAACTTTGTGGTGACATTATTATTAAAATAAAACACAAATCACTTTGTTTTACCCACTTTATTAGAGTATACAATCTACACGCTTCGAGAACAATGTTCTCTTCTTCAGGATTGTTTGTTTGTACACTTTAGCCTTTTTTGCCGTAGTCGATGATATTTACTGTCTCCTTAATTAGACCGAAGCTTGTGCTAAAGGAGACAGGGTCGTAGGCTCATTCAATGTGCTTAGCAGTGGAATCTAAAAATAACTATATTCTCTAAATAAACATGCAATTTACAAAATAAGAAATATAAAATAATTTATAAAAATAAAATTACCTATAGAAAACAGTATTGATGACTCATCTTCTTTCAAACGTTGGACTATCGCGAATGTAACTAAATATGAATAAAATACATTCATTCGCTTTAATACAAGTCAAATAAAATGAAAAAAACCTTGAAATTTGAACTAGAATTTTTGCATTTGAGTTAGATTCACATTTGTATTGGAGCCGTTATACGGTGCAACATGATCAGAATGTTTGAATAACTGTATTATAATGGCAATAATTTGTTTGACATTTAGACTCATCAAAATAAACAGCATTCTTTTCTACTTTCAATTAATCAGATCACATAATGCACCTGTACGTATCCCACAAACGATAACCTGTAAGCGATATATGTATTAAATCAGTTAATAATATTTAAATTTACTAAACATACAAAAAAAATATTTAATAATATACCCAATATGTGACGTGTTATTTTATATAGTGCAATTTTTGTACAAAATTCATCTCAAGCGTGCTTTAGACATTTTTTTAGTTCAGTCCTGCACTAGTATGTTAATTTTATGACTGCGATGCAATGTTTTGGAGAATATTTAAAATAAAAGTGCACTTCAATAAAAGTCATTACTGTGTAATGTGGCTGCGTTAACGCTATTAAAAGCTATTAACGTAAAAAAGACGGTATTTTGAAAAAAATAATTTGATGATAATTGCGCCATTAGACTGCGGATTTTATAGATTATATTATCCTACCTAATAAACATATTAACTTAATGCGAGTACATACGATAAATTATCGTCATGTGATTTTTATTATGTTTACTTAAATTTTATAAATATTTAATCACATATTAACTTGAATCGTAGTTATCTTTTACAAATGTCGTTATCT
This sequence comes from Agrypnia vestita, assembly GCA_016648135.1. Taxonomy (NCBI): domain Eukaryota; kingdom Metazoa; phylum Arthropoda; class Insecta; order Trichoptera; family Phryganeidae; genus Agrypnia; species Agrypnia vestita. The sequence goes on along the minus strand of JADDOH010007881.1, from coordinate 117,251 downwards.
CAAAAATGTATTTTAAGAGATTAAAATAAATACAAACGATAGAATTAGTATAGTAAAACAGTACAAGAAGAAAGCAAGCGTAGTGTGATGGCGACTGACCGCGAAATTAATTTTCATATAATTTATTACCAAAAAAGAGAAGTAACAACACAACTGAATTTAACTTATTAGCGGAAATACTTTAATTAAGGACCTCGTAGCCCTTGCACCAACATAGAGTGTTCTGCATCACTGTTTTAGCACAATACAGTCTGATTCTTTAACAAAAGGTAACATTATTTATTAATAATGCGTGCTGTTATACGTATTCTGAGTTCCCATCTGTATTAAAAAAAATCGAATAAAAAGGTTTTCTTCTCGACAGTTTTAATCATATTTATGATGTTTAGTGAATAATCCCGTGAATAAAATAGTGCGATTTGAACTAAGTTCTTTCGACATTAAAGAACACGTGTTTGCAGGTGTACCTATTTCTTAAACTAAATATATTAAAAGTACCATTCTTTTTCTCTTAATTTTTCTACATTAATATAAATTATTTGTACCTCGTTTAAAATGTTATAAAATGACTTTTAACTAATGGTTCGTTAGCATAGAGCTCTACGAAAATGGGGTGTGTTATTGATTAAAAAATTACTATCAACAAATATGTCACATCCGGTCCGTATACGATAATGTTTTTAAGCCTTTCTTTCTGGCATTAAAAAAACGTACACTTCTATCGCTGAATACATTATAAAAAGTAATAATGGATTGTATTGAAGATTTAAAATGGCCGTCACATTTGTATGCGACACGCCGATCTGCGCGCCCTTTCCACACCTGCGTAGAGTACGCAAGAGGTAGTGTGTGGTGTGGTGTCAGAGCGAAGGAAAAGCCGCGCATGGAGAGCTGATCGCGGGCATCCGAGGAGGATAAGCATGCGGAAGTAGGAAGATGTCGCAAGCACGCGGCCGGACAGAGGACAATGAAATCGGAACGGCTGGCACGCCACCGCAGCACGCGACGTGCTCGGGGTGCAGATGCGGGCACGCGCGCGCGCCGCTCATCTTCAGCTGGGGACCGATTTCCCCGCTACGGAAAGGCCGGCGTTGCATCATGCGACTATCATAGTTACGATTGCAAGGTATTTATGACCTGGTAATCGCAAATGGAGGCAATCCTCAAGACTGTATTTCATCCTCTTGGACGATGATGATTTGCATTTTTTTCTTAGTTTAACAGTAGTTCAAGAGTATTTTTAAGACCCTTTACGAGTTGTCTTTCTTGAGAGTTGCATTTCTTACTAGCTGCCTTTTTAACGAATTGTTTTCAAGAGCCTTTTGAATCCCAGATATCTTCAAAAACTGGAAAATCCCAAAACCTCATGATAACTATACATATATTTTGACACGGAGCCGTTTCTGGTAATTAATATTCACATCTATAGCTGCTATAGTATCGTCGTATGGCCTAGACAATTTTGCATCATATTGCATCAATTTTTTAAACCAATTCTGCTTACAATATTTTTGGTGGCAACACAGATTCAATGTGTTGTTTTTGTTCTAGACTGCTGCTGCATTGAGATCTGTAATATTTTACAGATACTAGAGTACTTAAAATATAATGAAAAAAGGTAAAAATGTCTTAAATATAATGAAAAATAAAATACAAAAAAAAACTTCAAATTGAGTAGTGCGGGAGATGACATTTGAAGACATTATACTTGATTTTACTAAGGCAAAGAGTCGCAAAGTTAATATTATCTTACTTATTCTCGACTGTTTTTTTTATTCAAAAGGTTATTGAATATATTTCTATATACATTTTTTTTATTTTTGTAATATTCAGGTTAATAATTGCTGTTTAAAATTTCATTTTCAGACTTTCGTAGTCTTCTTGTAGGTTCGCAGATACTAGGTACGGTACCTTCTGTTCTTAATGGACGTGATGGCCCTGTCCAACTCTCGTCGAGGCATGACATATCTTAATTAACCGAACATAAACTCACCTGGAACCGTTACTTCGATAACTTACACCCACTTCACGTCGTTGCACGACCTATTTCAACTATTTATATATTCTGCATAGCTAGTTAGCGAGTACTAAGGACAAATAATTTTATTAAACGAACACTCGATCATCGATAGAATTCCCTAACAAGCGTCTGTCCGTCTGTATGATCGCGCTAATCTCGAAAACCACTAAACGGATTTGTATGCAGTTTTTTAGAATTATAATCTGCATTTCTCCATAAAGATTTTCGTGTATTAAAAATTTCCCTAGCTTTATAGGAGCTGAGCATTAACGGTATTAGTCAATCAAATTGGGAAAAAAAATGGTCGATATTAAATGATAAAAAAAGTAATTGGTAAAATATATCTATCTTTTTAGGATAACTTACACCAACCATTTTGGTCTATAAAATTTCATCAAACGTATCACTAAGATACAAAGGTTAACATTCCAACAACTCAGTATAATTCCATACTAAATAAAATATCTTTTATACACCAAATGATTAAATCAAATATCTTAGAATATATGACGAGTTAAAACTGTACCGGGCAAAGCCGGGCTGGGTCACTAATTTAAAACTAGGTATATATCAAGTAATGATTAAATTAACTATGATTTCCAGATTATAAGGATGAATTATATTAAGAATGATAAGTTGACGATTTTATAGTTTACCAGTGACTGCTCGAATAATCATGGTTACCTATTAACATCACAATTGAACACCAATCAAAGTTTATCTCTTCACTCATATCTAGCATCATGGTGGTTTCATAATATGCAAATTAGTATCATCTTTTACTCAATCAACGGGGTCGATGATGGGAAGTGATTGTTCATAACTTTTAATGGGTTTTTCAAATTAGTCAGCCACATCTTTCTACCGCTTTCAATGATATTCTTTTTCTTTCTTTTAATTACGTAGTGCGTTGGTACGTAAAATAGTAAAATCGCAAACTTTTCGAATAAAATCGAATATTTTGCGATTTTAATAATGAAACCCACTGAAATACCCACATTGCGACACTTGGGTTACATTTTTTTACAAATTGTTTGCGCAGTTCCTGTCAAGTGTACTTTCAAAATTACCAATTGTAAGTCCAAGTGCCAAACGAGTATTGTCAGACTAACACAACTCTATTCTCTATTGTCCGACTGATATTGGAAAAAATACATTGAAAATAAACGACACAGTGCTGAGTTTTTTGTCCTATATTATTTTTCAAATTTGAATCGCCAATTTCGCAAGAGAAATCTGTCGTCCGGAGCAAAACTTGACCACCGGTCTTTTGAAATAATGGCGAATGTATTCGTGTAATGATAATACGCGAATAATTTGTAATGACAAAATGTAAATAACTCTATTAGCATTACCAGCTGCCGGCTAGTTGTGGAAAGAAATTTCGACGGCAATTTATCTTGATGGCGATTATTTAAATTTAAATTGTGTCCAATGTTCGAAACGGTGCAGGGACGAATTTTGATTCGATTTCAAGGCTGAGCGATTTTGGTCATTTTTCACGTTAATTCGAATTACGAATATCCTCGTGTTTTAACTTTATTATTTACTAGCTGGTCGTACCCGGGATTGCACGGGTTAAGGATTAAGTAAAAAATAGGTTTGTGAGGGAAAACAAAGGGTCCGCTGTTCTCTAAAAATCAATGTTTCCATCTAATTTTAACATAAGTTATTGTAACATAACTGTAATACTTAGATACATGGTATTGCAGACTTTTTTGTAGATATTAATGTCCTCTATAAAACTGTAGTACATTACTTTGCTCTATTGGCAATAATTTCCGCAGCGTACGCAATATAATTTTTTTTTTTCGTAATTTTTTCACACGTTGGGTTACATTATTGAAGTTTTCATACGGATCCCTAACATTTTTTAAAATATTCTATAACCTATGTTCATCAGGGATAATGTAGGATTCTGAATGTGAAAGAATTTTTCAAATCGGTCCAGTAGTTTCGGAGCCTATTCAATTCAAACACACAATCAAATCTTTCCAAATCAATAATATTAGTATAGAAGTACCTAATACTTCTTTTGTTGCATATAGGCACAATTGTTTTATTGCAATGGAAACTGCGCATGCGCAGAATGTAGCGGAAATGCGAGACATCCAAGCGTACCAGAAATTAGCCGTCAAAGAGAGTAAAATATGTATACTTCACATGTGGGGGTATAAAATCAAAGGCAGCAATATCCAAAAAATGTTTTGAATTCAGTCATCTAGGATTACTAATTCAAAATGTACTGAATTATAGATTTTATGTATCTATCCCTTGCAAAATGATGGTTTTTTTATAGGCTATATTTCCTATAAAATCTCGAATTCAGTACGTAATACAAATAAGTAATCCTTGATGACTGCATTACATTTTTTTGTTGATATTGCTGTCTTTGTAAGTGTCAAAAATGTATTCACTTGAAATGAGTGCTCCAGTAATATAAATAATGTATTTTCGACCATCTTGAATAAATGACCAATCATAAAGATGCTCAATTCAAAAATTGACGAATGATTGGTTATTGAATTGAAAATTAGAACTGCTTATTGAATTACGATTTTAGCTGTGTAATCGATATGCTAAAAAGGGCTTCTCGTACAGATCTCTGTATTTCATGTTATTGTCGATGTTTGGCTGCGTTTAGCTGCGTTTGACAGAATGTCATCAGTTTGGAAATGTCCGCTGGTAATTTTTGATTCATCAGCTTTTCAATAATGGAGAGATGTCAATGGTCGTGGTAATGTATATTTTTATAGTTTTCGCTTTAATATTTTATTGCCAAAGAAGTATAATTTCTAATGCGTGTATAAAAGTAAACACACCCACTTTTTTCTAAATCAAATTGATGCAGTAATAATATATTCGTGTTATTTAACTTTCTAACATCATAACAGTGCGTATATATTACGTAAGTGTATTAATTAATCATGTAGGCATAAGTGCAACGTGCATGTTGCAGTTACTAATGAATACATCAAACCTTAGAAGACTAAACGGATATAAAATTCCATGCTAAATTTTGAATTTACAATGGAAATTGAATTCATACAAACATCATAATTAAAAAATATTTGAATAATCGATACGCCTACTCTCTACTATCTCATGACATGGACCGGACCAGGAAACGACGGAGTTACCCTCCGTTTAAAAGGTTATCCTAAATTATAATAATTTCTAATGTCCGTCCGTAACTTCCTATCGAACGGATGATCTCATTCCGTTTTCCAAATTAGTATTGGGTGTACTGTGTTAGTATGATATCAAAATTGTTGACTAGCTGAAATATTTTAAAATAAAATACTATGAATTAGACTTTTTTTAAATATTTCTGTTTAACGAAAATTAAAACTTATAAGTGCATCATTAATGTAACGCGTATGTCATTGGTATTTTAATCATTAATAAAATAAATAATTTTCTAAGTAACAATGTCCGTCACTAACGCTACCAGATGGCTCAAATAATAATGAGGTATAATATGATGATGATGTATAAGAAAGCATAATTCTCTATTTAATAATGTCCATCACTAACGATATCATGGCGCTTCGTTACCTACACTAAATAGTTCTCATACCCATAGCTAGCAGAAATGAGAGACGTATGTATGGCAAATCCATTTATGACAGAGTAAAGAATGATGATGTTAGGAAAGAATATAAAACTGATCTTAGCACAGTTGATAGAATCAAAAAAGGGCCGCCCAGATGGTTTAGGCATGTTGAAAGAATGGTAAGGAAAATATATAAGGAAGTATTGACGGCGCCACAAAGAGAGGACGACCGCGAAATACGTTGCAAGACCGGATTAACATGATACTGGAAAAGGTCCTGTTAGGAAACTCAACAACCGTCGAGCTTGTATGCGAAGATGAGTGAAGTTGGATGAGGCGAGAGTATGTCAGGACAGAAGAGTGTGGCGCTCTATCCTTTCTGCCTACCCCCGCGGGGAAACGGTGTGATGGGAAGTAAGTGAGATATGTGTTCTTTATTATTGCGACCAATGCTGGACGGTATTTTTTTTATGAATATATCCAATCTTATCACGGGAATTGTTTCACTTTCGTGTTTAACGGATTCACTGTGACTAACACATTTCTAATATGAACGAAAATGGAGAATTGGAGACGAGAAATGTGTACGAATCGAGTCTGTAACAGAAAGGGCAAAACTAGACATCGCTAGATCAAACTAGATTGCGGACGGCGTCAAATGTCTATTCGCGACGGGATTTAGAGATTTTCGCGACAACTGTTTACTTGTGACATAGATGTCTGTTATTTTCTATTATATTTATTATACATTCATTTTCTAGCATCTCGCGAGGCTAACAAGGCGTCTCTGCCAATATTGACATGACGTCCAAGTGTTTTATTTCCTTTTACAGAGTTTTTTCATTTTTTTGTTCAATATTTATCGCGGCAGATTGTAAAATTTATCATTCGATCGGAGATTTTATTCATTTCACGGTCAGCGGTCTTCAAAGTCACTGAACTGTACATTTTCCGTGTTTTAATTTGAAAATAATTAATCGAGTAGCCTTGTCGTCTGACTAAATGTTAATCATTTCGAAGCGTGGCTGTGGGTACAAAAATATTTCAATACAATAAAGGCAGTAACTCCAAAAGGAAGTGAACACAAACAAATTATGTATTTATATAAGTTTTATAGAAGTGACTGGTACTTTCATATGAATCTGTATTCATTTTTTAAAATTGAGATCCGTCCGAATTCAAGTCATTAATTCTCCTCGTAATTTATTAGATTTAATAATTACATTTATGCAATTTTTTATGTTTGAATAAAATTAGTATTCATGAGCCTTTTTTTGTAAAGTTGTCAGTTGCTATCACGTGGGGATATTATACGGTAATCGCCGTTACCTACTTTCGATTACTGACGGACTACGTGTACACGAGCGTATTTGTGATTAATTTTAATATTAAGTTTTTAGAAAATGCGACATTTCGTATCACCAAACGTGTACCTAATATTAAATTTTATCTTTAAAATAATTTATTAACTATCTATGAAAAAAAGTTAAATTTTGATGGAAAGGGAAATCGGATGTTCCGTTTTGCAGTGAAAATGTTTTATTTTCTCGATCGAGCAAGAAATGAAAAGTGTTATAGACATGTACAGTAAAGAATGGTGGAAAGATAGTCATAAGGATGTAATGGCGATTGTGGATGGTACAAGAGCTCGGAAAGACCCATGGATCCAATAAGATGATGTAAAAAATAATGAATAACGAATGAAAATTATATCTGTTTTGACGGTTGACGATAAAATAGATACCTGCTATTATTAAAAATAAAAAATGGCTATAAAATCAATGCTGTTAGTCGAAAATATTTCCTTTTCTAATTATTTATTATTTGATTTTTTTTTCTTGATTCCTTGGCTTATACACCAAATAATATTATTTATATTGAATACTTTTGCTACATATAATATTCTTCTCAATTACCTTAACTAAATCGATAAACAATGAAAGTTAAAATTGTGTGTATGTGTAAGCAAGGTATTGATTAGGTAATTTAAGAAAATGTTGGTTGGAGAAGGTATTGTTCAGAGAGATATAAAGTTAGTCCTAGTATTTAAAACCAATCATAGAACATTTAAAAAATGAGAAGTTTTTTAAAAATTAAGATCTTTCTTAATAATTAGGTACTTCTATATTTTTCGTGTAATTGTTATGAACACAAGCCATTCGCAAAAAATTGGTTAAAAATCATTTATATGTTTATCTACATAATCGTTTTAGAAATATTGCTGATTTTTAACAAAATAAATTGAAAAATAACAAAGTAGTATCAAAATAATCGGTACATTTCAATATTTAAAATTTACCTACGCTTGACACCTAGAAGGATGTAAGAAATATCCCTACGCGTGACATCCAGAAGCATATTAAGATATTATGTGCAAATTTCCTTGTGCGTGACACCAGAAGGAAATTGGGATATTATGTGCAAATTTCCCTACGCGTGACACCCAGAAGAATATTGGGATATTATGTGTAAATTTCCCTACGCTTGACACCTAGAAGGGGATTGAAATATTATGTGCAAGCATATATAAGACATATATAAGAGAGGCAGACATAGTACAATGAGAACTGTATTAAAAATGGAATATAAATATGTATATAAAGCGTCATGAATACAAATATATTGTTGTGTTGTGTTGAAATATAAATTGTTGTGAAAAGTTTGTTCAACCTTAAATATAAAAGATACATAAAATGGTGTTTCCAAATACACCCCTGTCGGCATTCTCCGATAATAATATATGAGGCGTGGACATTCCGTGAATTTTCTATGGTTTGACCTCTCGCTAAATATTTGAAAAACGAAGGTAAACAGCGGGGCTAACGACACCACCTGTGCCCGGCAATACAAAGCAATGTTTAATCAGATCTCAGAGCGCACGATCGGAGTGAAGGTCCGCCCGTCCGATTTCGCAAGGAGACGCGCGGATTTTCCTTACACATTACAATATCTGTTATTCGTTACTCCTTCGTTTTATGTCTCCCCGGGAGGATATTAGCAGATATTCAATTAGACACTGATCTGTGACATCTTGGCGAAATGACGGGATGGGGACGACACAACATGATTGACGTCTTTACAACATGGCCGACGAATTTTCAACATCCACCCGCGTGTGCTATTTATCAGTAGTGCAAAAAATCTAGAGAATACACATTCATAATTATCATCTTAATTGCTAAATTATAATAGCGCTGGCGGATAATTAATTAAAAATAATTAATTACAACGTATCTCGTACATGACTGTAGTTAACAACTGTGAATAATATTTTTTTGAGATTTTTTTCTCTTCAAACAAATCAAGTAATATACCTTGGACGTATTAAGCCCCATCGAACGAAAAAAGTCATCCTTCTTCTGTGTGTAGTATTCTGAGATATTCTGCCGTATGTATGTGACCTCTCTGGCCGACGTTTCTGCTCCCATTGCAGGGTCCATCATCAGGGCTGATGTGATGAGTATGTGTTGATGTCTTAAATTAAAAACCTCGTGGTATCCGGCGCTGCAGAATCAATTGAATTGACGACTCCGTACACATAATGAACAGTGACATAACGCCACATTTTTTTGACAACACTTGTCTCCGACACGGTATCACCACATGCTATATTAGGACATACGCACCCTGCTTTGGACACGGTACTGCAAGCCAGTACTTCGGTATTGGTCTTTTCGGTACAGTGTATTCTTTCGTTGTGTCAAGTTTACGGATACGTTCCTCTCGTATCCGTAAGCCTCTCGTAAGAATAAGCCTCCCTTGAGTTAATGATTTAGTTTTTAAATAGTCTAATATAAAAAAAATAAAAAGGAAGAAAAAAATGACAAGTCTCCAGGAACCAAATGCATACTGCTTCTACAAAAAAGAGGATATCAAACACCATACTTAACAACTATAATACAAAATAACTTTATATAATGAATTTAACACCTTTAACAACTGTTAATTATAGATTACCACATCTGTTTATGAATAAATTATGATTTATGAACTATTTCCTCTCCATCACAAGTTTTTATGGTTGTTTATTGAAGAGTCTTGATATTATTTATTTTCTTTGTGTCTCTAGAAAGTTCTTTATAAAATTCAACGACTGTTCTCTATTCATTCTCTGTATATATTATTTTAATATTCTCTCTCTTTCTCTCTTGTATAGTGTGGGTGTACGTCATCATTCTGGTACAAGATGATGTTTGTTATTTTTTTATAATTTTTTATTTATTTTATAAAGAATTAACAATTTTTATCCAACAATCAAAAGGGTCGTGGTTTGCCAACAGGGCTATTCTGCCGTGTGTGTACGACAATGCTTTTCGACGTTTCGGAACTATTGCAAGGTCCATCATTTTTAGCTCTGTGAAAATCTGAGAACATTTATAATTTGACCAATCATCGCAAACATACCTACCTGAAGAGACCAATCAAATCAAACATACCTACCCGAAGAGATAAATAATAATTATGTACTAATCTACCGTTTCGGTGGTGATATGAGTCCTTCATGTTTCCTGCCCATTTTTCATATGAAAAAAATAAAACAAGTGAAGTCATGAAAAAATTAACCACGAACGATCCAAAACAGAATTATGGAGTTCTTCAAAAAAAGTCACCCGTAAAAACCAAGTTTTTATTATACTCCCTTTCTCATTTACTAGTGGAAACTGGTTTGGCGCTTAACCTACGCGTTGGGCTTCGGTCGGGCGACGCTACGAAAGGGAGAAATAAAAAAATTCCAAAAATCCTAAATTATACTTTAATCAGGTTTCACGTCTACCAGACGCGTTGAAATATTTTCATACAACTAAATAATTTGTATGAAAAAACTTTTCAAAATTTGAAAAATCCAAAAATGTATTAATGTTTTTTAACGAAAATTTGATAGATCTTCTTGATCGTCGCCACAAGTCTGCTTGCAAAGTTTCAGCTCGATTGGATTACAGGAAAAGGGTTAAAAATCGATCCAAAGTTTTTTCGACGGCAAGCCGGCAAGCAGACGCCACGAGTTAATATAAAGGGAGTAAAAAAGGATTATATTCCTTCATCACATATATGCATATAATGTGAATGATATGCTGGAACACACATCAGTTGTCATATAAGTCATCATGTGTACTTTGGTTTTAAAATAAAACACTACATTAAAAATCAGTTAGAAAAAATAAAACACACAGATCTTTGAATAATTTCAAAAAATTACAAGAATTAGCAATGATAAATTATTCTTATATTTGCAATTATTTTTGGCATAAGTCTCTGATGATATGCCATAATTGAAAATAATTTCTTAATTGAAACATTCCCATTAGATTTGTTCTATGTTTTTTTTAATGAATGCTAAATTATTGCATTCATTTACATGTTTACATCGTGTTTTATCCCACTCTCCTCATTTTATTACAGCCAGGTGTGAAGATCACCACAAAATAAACATATATGATAATTTGACGTATGGTTGTATCGATTAGAAGCAAATAAACATATTTAATTTATTGTATATACGTTTATCACGTACGCGAATAAATTTATCCATAAATTTAAAGTACGTTTAACCATGATTTTGGTGTAAAACTAATTGACAGTATGTCAAATAAAAAGTAAAAAAGTTTTCTAAATCTTTTATTTACCCTCCAATATTTGATACTGAAAAGCATTGGAGAAAAATTGTATTTATGAACAATTAAATTTCAAATTCAAAAGTTGAATAAATCCGGATGTTTTTCAACCAGCTTTGATGCTTACAATAAATTTAAAAAAAATCATATTAAACAATAAGGATAAGGATGATTTAAAAAAAAATCGAGTGTTTATAAATTGATTTGTAATGATTGTGATTATTTTTATACAGAAAAACGTGAAGAAATTTTGAAGTTAGAGTTAAGAAACACTTGAGGTGCATAAGTAGCAATAATTGTTCCAAATTTTCTAACCATCTTTTGGCTATGGATCATTATTTTGATATTAATAAGGGTTTACAAATTTTACATACAAATTATACAGAATAATACAGTTTAATAAATAAGATATTTTGGAAATAAGAGAAAGTGTTTATAGTAAATTCAATATTATATATAACCAGTCCGTTTTTATAAATAGTTATCTTTTAAATTTGTTTTCATGTTGGTACTTAATTATTATTCATTTACCGTATATTTATTTTAATTTAATTGTATTTCAATTGTCTATACTTTGATTTTAATTTTTTTGATTTTAAAATTGTTTGTATACATTGATTGTATCCTGACAAAGCGACAATTGGTTGAAACATGTTGATATTTTCTATTAATAAGTGGTGAAAACAAAGTGCATTTTAATTAATTATAAAAAACTTAATTGCAAGTTATAATCACTTTGAAAGGCTTGCGACCGAAAATAATAGTTAAATGTCAGACTTTCCGAGTACCGTGTCAATACACCCATCAAATATGGCAGACATTAACCCATTGCATGCACCATGGGTTAGAATAAGCCACGATGGAGATCACACGATTTGCATGATGATCATAATATGTTATTCCAAAAACATGCGATGTGTGTAACAATTTTACCATAGCGATACCCTTTAGCGAAACCTCACTACCTACATTACATTAACACCATATCAGCATTCTTTAAAAATTTTCTAATCATGAGACACAAAATGATTAGAATACATTATTTTAGTTAATATTATAAATTCCTATGCTTGGTGTTATATGTAAGTACTTGATGAATGTAGCGTTTCTTTGGAATATGTTGTGCCTTGACATTAAATCAAATTACTTGTTACTGAAAAAATTCAAATAACAAACCTGACGAGCCCTAATAAGGCTAATACATCTATTTTATCGAAACAGTTGTATTATTATATATAAGCTGACAGTTGTCAAATTGACTGTCGTTGCAGATTCGAAAAAAGAACCTCTAAGAATACACCCTATATTTAAATGCTAAAGACATTAAATTATTTTTCTAATAACGACAATATCATGGCCATTATTATGAGTTTTATGTATTTTATTTCGTTTTGAAGTTCTATATCTATAAAAAAAACACCCTATATAAGGCAACAATAATTTAAGACAAAAGTAAGGGTACCTAAAATAAATATATAAAAATGTGACGAAATTCTCTGGGCACCGCTGAACAAACATATTTTACTTAGAACAGCAAATAATTTTTGATATCCATGTTCATAAACTCGGTTACATGTATTTTTATTTTGTGCTGAATTTTAATTGTATTTAAACAGCAAGTTGACTATTTTTGATAGTGTTTGTCGTATTAAAACATACAGACTGATAATTATTTTACCAATTTCCGGAAAAAAGTTTGGTTTAGATATTTGAGTGACGTAACAAAATGGCACGTGATTAATTTCGTAATAACTGTTATTTGAACAAAGTTTTTATCATTTTACTCGGTGCTAAAATAACAAAGTGAAGGCCCCTTCCTGTACGAATGTTGCACTCTATTGAGCATTGAATACAACTTTTTTAAGTCTGATTTTAGTGGCCGTGTCAGATTAACAAGCGAGTACGACCGGCATTTGAATCGGTTGTATAATATTATACAAATTTAGAGTGGCTTTATTTAGAGTTCCATATATATTTTTATTTTTTGTACTTAATACACAAACAAATTTCTCAACATGTGTTTATAAATTGTTTTATAGATTTAAAAAAAATCAATGTATCGAATGAATTTATTATGTAATTAATACTTGTACGAGAACATTATTATCATTATTATATTTGTATTTCTCAATTATGATGAAAGAGCTTCTTTAATGTTAGGTAAAGAAATATCAAAGTGAAGTACACACTTAGATTAATTAACCTAACCTTACCTCACCGAACCACGGACACAACCTATCCTAACCTAACTTAATAGTGTAGGTTCAGTAACAGAGCTAATATCCTAATGAAGATATTAATATAGATACCATAGGTATATGGAAGCTGTATCGAAACCTATCGTCGTCGAATTAATTAGTAGTTTATTAAAAGTTCCGCACTCATTAAAATGAATAATGAAAAAAAGTAATGTTTGCTATAATATCCCATCAAATACATCGAAATAATCCAACACCTAGCATTCACTGATAAGAGTGCATTCTATAGAGAATATAGGCTAGATAATATATCGAGGGCAACTACTACATGGACATTAAAGATGTTTTTTAAATCTCTTCGTTCTTCGCAAATAATATTTCTTTATATCTACATATATTTATATCCGGCTCATGAATATATATTTAAAATATCAATGATTTTGGATACCTTGGAGTTCTTGAATATCTTAAAATCACTTCCCACTCGTGGAAAATGTCAAAATTTGCGGTGTGTTTATTTTTTGTCATCTCACTAGTCAGTTTGTTCACGCCGTACGCGGAGGTAGGATCATGGACTTCAGCTTAATTAGGCTCCCGAGATATTTATTAAGCTATAATTTATGCAATCCTCGTCCTAAAATAGTTTTGCCAGTTCGAACTAGCTTGTGCTGGGAGAGGCGCTGGATCCAACATGGCCCATCTAGTTATAAGTAGAATTAATACAAAAAAAAGTTGCCCGAAAAACCGGACAAGTCTTTGCAGTCCGGTATTTATAGATTTTCTGTATTCGATAATTATTGTTAATCCCAGTATCGATAGGATTAATGTGTATTTTTTAAAAGCGTTTTTTACTTTAATAAATATTGAAACTATAATGTAGTAGATATAATATAGCTCAATCCAGAAAATACATTTGTTGGGTATTAAAGCAATATCCAAAATATTTTTAATAAATAATGTCCTGAGTTTGAGATTTTATAGGAATTAAAGCCTATAAATTTAATGAAGACACGATTTTGGAAGGGATAGACATAAAATCCAAGGGGTAGATACAAAAAAGCCTTTGGATTTATACCCCACACATCATGTTTATTTATTTATTTATTTACGGGAGACTAACAGTAGGTACAAATAAAATCAGATTACACATGAATATTAAATAGTATAGAGACCATCTCACAAGTTTCCACAGAATTAACATGTTATGTATGCTTAACATATAGCAACGATAACTTAAGTTATAAAAAGAGTAATAATAGAACAAACTGCGAATGTCAAAGAGTAAAAGGTAAAAGGGGAATCAGGAATGGGAAGGAAAGGATAGATCTACTTAGTAATAAGGAGAAGAGGTAAGAAGAAAAAGAAGAAGAAAAGAAATATAGCATAATATGATGCAGATATATGTTTATATTATAAATGTCTCATAGCGACGAATCTATGGGAAAGTAGGTATGGAAGTCCTTTTTGGATGTTCATAGGGCTTACGACCTATCGTACGTCTGGCTTATGTGATCACTTTACACGATGTAACGTTTCCCAATTCCACTCATGATAGACTACCACATCTATCAAATATTGTGTTATTGAAAAATTTGGACATACTCAAAATATTCTGAAGTGGATCATTATTTTAAACATGTAATTTTGCACTATCCACATTAAATAACATACAATAACATTATATGTCTATCTTAATGACGAACAGTGGAATGGAAACCGGTCGACGGTTGATTAATCAAAGTGCTTTATATAAAGTTGTGGTCAAATCAAACAATATGTGTCTGGTAAGGTTTGATGCTAGTTTCTTACATAAAAAAATGTATATATAAAAAAAATTGAAACAACTTCTTTTAATGTTATTTTATTTGTTGATTTTGCTTCAGGTACACACGCTTTAGATAAATTACTTTTATTACTATTTCTGTCCAGTTTCTAAAACACCATCCATTTGTTTTTTCACAGTAGGTATATAGGTCATTTCAAACAAGTGTACAGGGTCATTCAGAATCATAACCGTATATGCATATGCTTAGTAAACATAAAAATTCTAACACTCATACACTGGTTATTATAATTGGATAAATCGCGAGGTCGTTCGTTGATCCGATGTGAAAATAGCGAACTTGCAGCGAATATTAATAGGCACACATGTACTGCCGATATGTCGGTATGAAAAAATATCGGTAAATCGTTGTATCGAACATCTTAAGGTTACAAGGAGTCGTTGAGTGATTTATTAAACATTTTATTATTGATTTTTGGCCATGGTAAATATTTGTCGCTACGGGCCATCGAACTGTTCTATTCAATGTTGCTGGACCAATTTATACATAAATATAATTTTAACTGTGCTATTATATATAAATTTTGTTACTATCCATGCATATGATTTTTTATATACATTACTTTACTTTCACTATTGCTTTTGTATTATACAATATATACTGTTCTTATTATCCACATTTTATATTTACATACTCGATTAATTAATTAATTAATCTTATAGTTGTATAGTATTTTGTTGTATATCTTTATTATTTTTTGTTCTCACTATATTGTTCAGCTGCTCATCTCGGCACAGGTTCTTCCTAGTGAGATGAGCGGCTCCATCTCTATGTTATGTAACAAGATGAAGATAAATAAATAAATGTATTGCAATGTTTTGAGAATGATTATGAAGAAAAAAAACTATGATATATATAAATTATATTTTTATATTTTCTACTCTACTTTTGAGAGTATCAGAATCGTTCATCGACAGGTGAAGTATTGTATTGACTATATTCAAATATAGATTTTTTTTAAATATGAAGGTATACAGGATGTAACAGAGCTAGTCCAAAATAATTTATAGGTAGATTCCTGCATTGATTATGAGTCGAAAATCTTTAAGCAACCATGACCTAATATCAATAGTTAAGGAGTTATGCGACATCAAAGTTTGCATTTTTTAAAAATATTTCTGACTTATTTTTTGTAAAACGTAAGACTATCGTTACACTAACTTACCCACCTGTAAAGTATTGTGGACTAGCTCTGTTCCACCCTGTATGTGTGGGGGTATAGAAGCACACGTAGCAATATCCAAAAAATAAATTTATGCAGTCATCGAGTATTTTTAATTTGTAATGTAGTGAATTCGAGATTTTATAGGAAATGTAGCCTATAAATTTATAGGCAACACGATTCTGGAAGATACATTAAATTACATACACGATACATTAAATCTAGAATTCGGTTTATTAATTTTTTTTTGTTTGTTTCATATTTATTTATTTTTTGATACTTATTACATAGAATACATATGCCAAACTGCACGGCAGTTTTACGGCATGGTTGCCTTCAATATTATTTGACAATAATTTTTATTTTATAATGAGGATTATAATAGAGTAGGTCATTATCGAGTATTGCATGATTTTTACAGTTGATATATAATAATTTTAAATTAATGTAAGATTAGGTACATAGCTTCAATATATATTCTTTTAACTTATACTTTTTGAAGCCAATGGAGTTTTTTTGTCTTGCATCATCTCAAAGAATTTTTTATCTAATTTACTAAACATTTTTAAAGTTATTCTTGGTGAGTGCATTCAAATTAGTTTTTAATTTTTTAGATATTGCTGCCTTCGCTTTTATACCTCACATATATGCCTATTGTCTTAACCATTTCTTTTTTTGAAGAACTTAAAAGGGAAAAAATCTATTATTTTCAAAAATCCGTAGGCTACCAGAGACTTTGTAAGGTCGTTATCTATACTAATATTATAAAGAGGAAAGATTTGATTGTCGTTTGCATTAAATAGGCTCCGAAACTACTGAACCGATTTGAAAAATTCTTTTACATTTAGAATCCTGCATTATCCCTGATGAACATAGGCTATTGAATATTTTCAAAAATGTTAGGGATCCGTGTGAAAAATTCGATAATGTAACCCAAAGTGTGAAAAAAATACCAAAAAAACCTTATAATCGCGTACGCTGCGGAAATTTTTGACAATAGAGCAAAGTGATGTACTACAGTTTTATAGAAGACATTAATATCTACAAAAGCGATACCATATGTCTAACTAATATAGTTATGTTACAGTAACTTATGTTAACATTAAATGGAAAAATTGTTTTTTAGAGAACAGGGGAACCTTTGTTTTCCCTCACAAACTTATTTTTTACTTAATCCTTAACCCGTGCAACGCCTGGTACGACCAGCTAGTTTATAATATATAATTTGCAATGGCAATGGGTCACAAGACTTGCGGCCTTTTTAGCACGCTGTAACAATCGAAATATCAATCAACGCAGATTAGTTGTCATACACGAGTGTTCAAGGGATCGTATTGTCATTTACAACTAGCTGTTCAAGGAATTGTACGTCACGGAAGCCTACTGCGCACCCTAATATGTAATTGATTATTGTTGTTTTATTATGCGATTTCAATCACACCTTGTTCATTCTTTTCTGATGAATTTGAAATGAAATTATAAACATGCGAACCAAATTTATTATAAAGTCAATTGTGTGGATACCGATCAGATTGGATGACTTCTAACGAGATCGAACCTCATTAAATTATTATATATTTACATATTTGATACATGAAATATGTAAATATATAATAATTTAATTATTAGATTATTTTGATACTTACGCATATTGTGAATATTTCAAAACTCACACATGGCATATTTGTTGCAAATTTCTAAATTTCAACACAAACAAACTCAGTGGCTAATCCATAGACTTTAAACAATTATCGAATTTTTAAATAAATAATAATAGATGCTGCAGATTTCATAAAGTTTAGTAGGTAACAACTTATGACCAGATATTTCAACTTTCAGACTGGTTTAAATATTTTAATAAGTATTTATAACTATCAAAACTTGATGAAGGTTTTATTCTTTATGTTTCTTTTTATATTGGCATATTATCTCATATATCTACTTATTCTCCCAATTCATTTTACGTAAATGGACTTAAAAATTATGAAATAACGTAAATAATTACTGTAAAAAGTGATTTCGGTACATTATTTTTTTCTCGTTCTTACATATTTCGCTGTTATTATTTTTGACTGAATTGTTATTTTGCCTGTCTTATTTCACAATATAAACGATTTTCCGCAATTCTTCTTCAAAGAGGTATCAATTCATTTAAAAAATAAAGCTTTTTGATTTAATGCATATTTTATAATTATAACAAATGAACACATGAGAAATTATGATTATAAGTCTGAAGTATATTACAATGTATATTTATTGGGACGAAAATTGATAAAAATGTTTTTTTACATAAAAATAATCAAGATTCTTTATTTATCGCACACTATGTAACTTTTTTTTCTGCTTATATATATTATATATTTATGTACTATTTATTTTACTTTATGCATTAATTATCTCATATTACGTAACTTATTTTCTTCTTTATATATTTAAGCACTAATATATATATATATATATAAGTGAAACTCCCTCTCCAAACACAAGAGCTCGTCTCTTTTTGGAGATACAATGATAAGAAATGATTTAAAAAAATATGTACCTAAATTTTTTTTTAAGTATCAAATATGTAAATATATAATGATTTGTATTTAATAAAAAAATATCTTTTACTCTTATATATCTATGCGATGGAACTCCAATTGCTTGATTTACCTACACTAACAAGCTCTAATCATTAATTAATCAATCCAAATCGATTGAGAAACATACCTAAAAGAATACTCCCATCATTTTTTAGGGTTTTATTATAAAACGTGAGATACTATTTATAATGTAGACCTTGATTATTTGACAGATTTAAATACATCAGATCATGTGACAAAGGAACACGAAATTTAAAAAAATATATATGTACATATTCATAATTTTTTGATGCATAACTTCTCAGTCATTAAAAATATTTTAAATCTGTATGAAAATGCATATTTTTCATCAGCATATCTTATTTATACTTTAGGAGATCGGGACGTTATCGCGATCGTAAAGCAATTTCGTTGCAAATGTTAAAAATAACCTTCAAGATTCTCGGAAACTTCACTATCACATGTGCTAAACGACGCGACGTCTTTTTAATTTTATTTAAAAATCGGAATTCCAATGCAAAACATGGATGGGCCCATTTTTGCAATAAACATGCAATAAAGTCAAAATTAAAAAAAAAGGTTTTTTGTTTATTGTTTTTATTTATCTTCTGAAGTTTAACAGCCATATTGAGTTTAAGCTACCGCACACATTAAATTTTCCAACATCTCCAACATTTTTCTTGTCTGTCTCTTGAAATCGAATCTAACCGCGATGATGTGTAACATAAATTACTTCAGAAGATTTACCTATCCAACGCGCTGGAAAAAACTGCACTAAAATCAGTTCAGCCGTTCTCGAGTGTTAAGATTGCATATAACTTAGCCTTTTATATATGCAAGATATTAGAAAAATATCTGTATTTAACAAATAATGTTAAAGATAATTAATTGAGATTCATCATCGTCATCATCTTCATCCCTTTGTTCTAGTAGGGTCCGTGACCCAAAGACTCGATATGGTGCTTCCATATTTCCTTGTACTGTTGTCTTGTACTGCTTCTGTATGAGTTAACCAGTCCTGACCCATTCTGTTTTCGTACACATTTTTTTAGTTGTCTCTCCCAGCTAATTCTGGGTCGACCCACCGGTCGTCTTCCTTCTAGGGTTGCCAGGAGGATACTTCTTGGCGTTTGTTCCTTTGGCTTTATAAGCATATGTCCGAACCACCTCATTTGTGATTTTTCTATGCGTAGGAGTAGGGGTTCCATGTCGAGTGTGTGCCTTACGTCGGAACTCTCACGTCGTCGTCTCACTCTGTTCATTAGTGTGACTCCCACTACCCCCCTTAAAGAATTCATCTCGGCAGCCTGAATACTTGCTCTTACTCTCTCCGTTAGGATCGAGTTTGATGGCCATATATTAGGGTGGGCCTGTACACAGTCAATTTTGCCTTGACTAGGATTTTCTTATCGCCGCACTATATAGAAAACGTAGAACACTGGCCACTGCTCGTATTCTTCTATTTATTTATCATTCCTGCCTACCCTCGCTAGAAAATTCCACCGCAACTTTAATTGAGAAAACGTCAGTGAAGAGAAGCTCTTGAGTCTGATGAGGGAGTTTGATGAGAGAGATTCTGAAAATATTTTTAAACTCACTTAGAGGTAACTAGGTTAATAGCGATCATCATCATAATCTCAACAAATCCATCAATAATATTGTTTTAATATCATTGTTTATGACGTATTATCCATTAATTAATATTTTTTAATAAAGCATTTTGAAAATGGGGAAATAGCGGAGTAATGTGCTGTCCAGCTAAAGCCTTTTTCCGTTACAGGCGCGGCTGGTGGAGATAATCAAGTGGCCAGGGTTTGAGTTAAACGAAAAAGTTAATTTTTTTCTTGTATTTTTTATTGTTACGATGTAGCATATTGAAAAAAATAGATTTATTTGTTTAAATGAAAGTACTACCAACAAACAAAACAAAATTAAAAATTCATAAAAAGCAAATGGCGTTTGTTTCGAGAAAAACGCAAAAGACTAATGAAATAAGTTTTAAACTTCACCCACCAAGCTGGGTTCAAATTGATATAACTGACCCAATTTTTAGAATTTTGAAATGACTGATGGCACAAATTACTCGTAAAAATGTTTTCTTTTGAAAATGTCAACATTATATAACTGCTTAGCGACTAGTCATATTCATTTTTTAATGTGACTATACCTTGATATATTGGAGCAATAAAATTACTGTTTAGATAAATCCAAGCACTATAATTAAAAGATTATCGCGTGTTTACAACTGTTTTGACGGTGCTAAAAACAAAGTACCAATTTTTCTAATCTTTTTATTGCCGTTGTTTTACGCGCATAGTACTGTGTACTCTAGTAGATTGACATGTCGAGGGTGTATTTAGTATTTTCACACTTAAAGGCTTTATGGATAATCTTATCTGTGCATTGTTTATTGATCAAGCCATATTTGCGTAGTTGGCGCGATAAAAAGTGACGTCCCAAGAATTAAGTTGTGTTGTAGCGTTGAT
The DNA here is from genome assembly GCA_016648135.1 of Agrypnia vestita. Lineage (NCBI taxonomy): Eukaryota > Metazoa > Arthropoda > Insecta > Trichoptera > Phryganeidae > Agrypnia > Agrypnia vestita. The sequence goes on along the minus strand of JADDOH010007881.1, from coordinate 95,788 downwards.
TAGTTGGCGGATTATAAGTGAACATTGTTTACCGAGGATTTTTTTTGCTAAGCATTAAGATAAGGTTTATCGCAGATTTTTGTTTCATAATATTTTGACGATTTACATTTGAGGCAATCAGAATCAACCAGAACTAGTAATTTATGTGTGATACGATCGGGAGGCGATTAAAGTATTATAACCTTTGGTATAATACTAACAGAGTATTGCCTACACAATACATAAAAAAACAATATATTATTATTTAAAACTCAGCCAATTATACCCATCACAGTGTTGGCTGAGTTTTAAAAAACAATTCTTTATTCTTTAAAACTCAACCAATTGTACCCATCAGCCAACTGTCCCTAAGTATATGGCCTGCTCTAGCAACATGCTTGTGTATATTTAGTGTATTTAGTGTAGTGTGATCGTGTGTACTTACATAAATATATACAATGATGTGTTCTAAGGGTTCAGATTATTGTCAAGAAAATGAATGTTGTGGAGTGACTTTTTGAATGATGATAGGGTATCTGCAAGAATATCAGCATCAGTGATAGGGTCAGTACAATACATATTGTATGTACGACACATTATTGTGATGGGAGAAAAATAACCGACCTTATTGGGATGCTAACATATTCTAAAAAAATTTTTTATAAGGGTTTAACTTGAAAATTTATGTCAGATAAAAAAGAGTACCTTGTGTGGTATATAAGCACTGCAAGATTGGATAGTTTCCTTCGAGTCTCAAATTTTGAAAAGGGCAAGACGATCCGCGTAGCTGTGAAGATTTCTGTGTTAACCAGCTCTGTAGGACAAAATATGTAGAAACTTTTTCTGAAGTTTTTCAATTCTTGTAACATGTGTTGTTTAATGAATAATAATGAGTGGAATGCATCTGTGGTCCACCGTTTAATGACGACCAGTGACAGCTATACACAGGCCGTACTCGGCGGTATTAAGGTTCATGTGATTCTCATGGGGGGAAGCTGTAGGGTTGCGGCGGACGGCAGTCAATGATGGAATTTTATAGGGCCCGCTTCCAGCTAGGTAGAGGAAATGGCAAAATAAGAAGAATTATGCCTGCGAAGAAAAATAAAGAAAATACGTATAATGCTGTTTGCCTCCAGGTAACCTTGGCAGGTAGCCTTCAGCAAGAAGGCTCTGCTTACTGCACGTATTGCGAAAGTGTCTGTTTAACGAATATGCATGCAAGCAAAAATTCAGCTGAATTAAATGCATTTTCAAGATGCAGTGTACATTAATAGCATTTACAAACATGAAGCGAAACATATACGAATTCCAAAACGGAATAAACTAACAACTTAAGTTTTTTCATCTTTTTCAGTACCATTTCTAGTATTTTTTTTACGAAGCACGTAGACATCTGCGGTCACAACCTAATTTTTCCGAGAAAAAATAATTTTCTATCGAGCATTTGAGTTTTATATTTTATAAGTACGAAATACTAGAACAACAAAAATAATTATTTATTAATTACGATGTTTTTCTCAGGTAAAGCGATTTTTGAAATTATTTATAATTATATATATTTTTTTAATCTAGCGTTTCTTAAATTTAAAAATATTATTTTGCCATTTATCTGTGTTAAAAACTACAAAAGTTTATGTTTTGTGCTAATCAAAAATACGTGTAATACCTAATAATCTTTTTCAAGGATTTTAAAATTAAATTGGATTAATGCATATCACGCATATCTAAGAGATAATTATTTGAAGTCAACATTCTCGATATAATAAATTATTACTATCGTTTAATTTTCATTACGGTTGTAAATTAAACATAAAAAGCGCCCAGAAGTGCTCCAGTAATAAAATTTAAATTGAATTACCAATTCACTTTTTATTAGATTTATAACAACTTACACCTAGTTCCTTAATAATGAAACCTAAGTATTGTGAATGTACTTCTGTTAAAAATGTAATAATGTCTTGAAAAAGAAAAACGGGACCAAACATGATCCGTGGACCTTTCCATTGCTGGTAAAATGCCTAATTAGTTCAGCTTTATGTGCCTTCTAATCTGTTACAATCAATGCATCTTCAGAGACTTTATTATCTAGTAGACAGCAACCATCTTTATTTATAAATGCAGTATTTTTTCGAATTAAGCTTTGAGGTGCACCTGTTAGATGGCGCCTGAATTCCAAACCATTTATATTTATATAATGACAGAATATTCCCTAGCCGACAGAATACTTTGTCCTCCGCATTTTAATCCTTTTCTTTTAGCTTTTTATAGCTTATCAGTCTTCTTCATTACTATTCATTTTTTTTTTACAAAGCACATAGACGATGAAATATTTTTGTGTGATTTTATTAAGTGTTTGAGACATCTGTGGTCGCAACCTAATTCTACCAGGGAAAAATAATTGTTCTTCCAGCATCTAAGTTGAAACATTAAAATAACTTATTTTTTAATTACGATATTTTTGGCAGGTAAGGCGATTTATTTACTACCATGAGAACAAATTTAAAAAATTGATTTGATTAAAACACTATGCAGGGTGTCACATAGCTAGTAGCAACAACTTTTAAAATGATCATGAGTCGAAACTTTTCAAGCAACCATGACCTGTTGTTATCAGTTGTTATAGAGATATGTAATGTTTGCATTTTTAAAAATGTTTTTGTCTTATTTCTTCCAAAAAGTTGAACTATCAATTCAGTAGCTTATATTGATTATGAAAAAAAAAATGCTTTTACACAAGTCGAATAAAATGACAAAAACCCAGCGAAAATTGAAAAAAAAAATTTTTTAACGAGATTTTTATCATTTTATTTGAAGCGAATTAACTTTTCATAATAGATATAAATTATCGTAATGATAGTTAAACTTTTTGCAAAACATAAACATAAAAAAATGCAAACTTTGATATTGCATATCTCCATAACTATTGATATATGGTCACGGTTGCTTAAATATTTTTGACTTATTATCGACGAAGGGATCCACCTGTACAGTTTTTACTAGTTGTGAGAGACTTTGTATAACTTGTCGTATTTTTATTATTTTATTCTAGTTTACGATAAAACGGGATTGAGTTAATGATACCTGTCTCTATCTATATAGAGCGCTGGAAATCTCTTACGATTGGGTAATACTCATTCGTCGGTCGGCGATAAAGCCGGTTAATATCTTGAAAATTCAATAAAGCACACCTTCTCCTAGATAGTCAGTTGAACAAGTTGAGTAAACATGCGTAGAAAATACATTACGCGGTTCTTAAAAAAAATATAATAAAAAAAAATACGCGGCATCGCCCGACTTTACATAGGAATGTAATCGGTGAATCAGGTCACTATAATTTTCCGGTGCAAAACTGACCATGATAGTATGTACTGGTCTAATCCCAAACCCTTTACGTCATTTTCTCTACAGTCATCTAATTAATAATATTTTTGTTCATTTTGTGTTATGAAATTGGTATAACAGAGCTAATTTACAATAGTTTACACATAGATTCTATTATGAGTCGAAGTTGTTCGATTGTGAGTCAAAATTGTTGAATTTGTGTTATATACTTGTTGTAACAGAGCTAATCCATACGAATTGCAGATAGATTCCTGCCTAAATTATGAGTCGAAATTGTCGAAGCAACATCGACTGCCCCAACGAGGCAGTAACTCAATATTTTAGGTATTTAAGTTAGTACCATTTTTAGGTTTAGGCCATGATTGCCTACCTACAGCAAAGACAGCAGTATCTCAAATGCAATATTTTACAGATAAAAATATGGATTTTACAAAACTAGTAAATCAGTTAACCATTTTTCTTCCATGTAATAACGAAGTAGGTAGGAATGTAAATTATAATAAAATATCTCAATTACTAGTAAGATTGTTTTAAATATTACCTAAACACACAAAAAAAAATTTGTTAAAATTAAAAAAAGAATAAGAAATCCGGTTCGAAACTTAAAAGTGTCCCCCTGAAAACTCGATTTATTTGAGTTACTGCCTCGTTCGTTGGGGCAGTCGCAATGTCCTAATGTAAAATATATCCTTATATACTTAATTATAAACACACTCACTTAGTTACACACCACATTCACAATGGAAGGCATCGAACAACTACACTAGTACCGAGAGCAAGAAAAATATTTTACCAACGGTTCTATACTATGTTCTTAGCACCAACATTAAACAATACACTAAAGATTCACTGGAAGACATTCACTACCATAAAATCATCCTTATACGGACACAACATATGATATAGTTGAGTAGCGATCAGTCGGAAATAACTCTGATCAATATCTATAACTAATTATTATCTATATATTAATTATGCTAACCAATGTCGTCTGTCTCCGGATAATTTCTGTTGCCAGTTAAACAAAAACAAATGGCGAAATCGTATAAAGTAGCGAGAAGTATGGATTGTTTTAAAATACATGCAGATAATATTTAATGTGTATTTTTTTGATTATGCAAACTCAGCCATAACCCAGCTGTCACTGCTGTCGGTTCGGCCCAGGCCGTTCGTCGCCATTTTGGAGCGATGCCAGCTATTTACGTTTTCTCTTTAAACTATTTGTCGCTTTAAAAAGCTACTTTTGGTTAGAAAAATGTTTATATCATAGTGAATGAAATTAATCAAGACGCGGATTTTAGATTACGGAGCAGTACATATTTATGTATGATATTTAACTGTCATATTCATGTTTTTCAGGTTAGAATTTCGTGTTTCGGAAGTGATAATTTATATTTTCCAGAACATTAATAATATGAGGACATACAGAACAACGTTAAATTTAGAGCAAGAGTATCCTGATAAATACGAAAAAAAATTGTTCAGAATTTGGAATGGACCACGGTTTTTAATATGATGGCAAAGTGTTAATTTGACAATTGACAAATTATTAATTTTTTGTTCAAAATATTAATTTTAAAATTCCGCTCTGACTTATTAATCGGTTAGAAATACTGAATAAATATTTTGCCTTAATTATATCTAAACTACCCGTAATTAAAAGTGGTAATTTGCCAGATACAATTGGCCGCGAAGCGGCTGACGTAGGCATAGGTAAACAATTGTGTTTGCTGCACAGCAAACAGCGGCCACAATAGCCGCCCGCAGGGCCTAGCAGTAAGCAATTGGCGAAAGCCGATTGCCTTCCTGCTAGTTCTCATTAATTTGTGTCAATGTATTTCTAGTTCATTGGTAAGCGAAGACATTTTGTTATAAAACTTATTTTATTTTTAAAATAAAAGTTATAGTTTTTCTTTTGAAAATTTTATAATTTTGTGTATTTAGAGAATATCGTCATTGTTTAAATTCCGTTATTGTTTGTTTGTTATATATATTACCCCATATTAAAATCATGTCTTCAATTTTTATTTATATAAAATTATACCACTCTCATAGAGGTTCGTTAGAGGTTCGTATCTATCTAAATAAAAAACCCACTTCATTCCATTCTCTGAACGTTTGATGCTGACCTTAACAAATCGCATAAATATTTCTGTCATTCTTTGCTTTTGCTGTTGAATTTATAATATTTACAATTACAAAAGCATTCCATAGCCCGACTCTGGGCGCGAGCTACTTTTCACAATATGAAGTGTGTTTGAGAATTTGTAACACCTAAATAAATAAGCTTTGTTAATTAGCCTACCGCTGTGTCAACACAGGTTGTGGACTTAGTACATTATATTTGTACTGCCAATATAGTTTCTGCAATTCGTGAAGCTTTGGTACTATTACACACGAGTCGAGTATTTTCTAATAACTGGTTCAATTAAAATGTTACATTTATCAAATGGATTAATTTACATGGCTATGCAGGCAGGAAGTATTCTTGAGAAGAAATCTCACTCTGATATAATCAACGAATCTCCAATGATAATATGTAATTTCGAATGTCCGTAATTTCCGATCCAATAGCTGATCTCATTCTGTTTTCAAAATAAGTATGATTGAGATTGGACAGGGTTAAAAACGGTGAAAGAGCTATAAGAGAAAGAGAAAGAGAAGAGAGAAGAGCTGCCACTAGAGATAGGGAGATGTACTCTCGAGTGATAGTCAAATTTGGGGGATCTGACATGACACTGAGAGAAGTAGAAGAAGAATAAAAATAAAAGTATGATTTGCAAACTCCGTGTTAATTTTGGTCGTAATCATGTGTTAATTGATGTCGCACATCGCAACCTCATCAGTAAACATGAGGCATATTATTTGGCCCTTGAAGCAAAGACGACAGTGCATTGTCTTGAATAAATGGATATCTTGAATGAAAACATCACTAGAAGTGTCTCTGAAAATCCAAGAATTTGAATACGTCATTATTTGCAGTAGTTGGGCGCTTCTCTGAAGCCTTTTGCAACGAATTTCGACCAACGTTCTTGGTTAAGAAGCAGATTTGTCGCGTTTGCGGAAGTAAAATATTTATATACCTCGAGTCAATGAAAAACAAACATTACATCCGCATGGTGATGTTAGACATGGTGATGTTTTCGGACTGGACGTGTCATTGGGCTGTTTTTAGCATGCTTACATTTGCTTCACCCGTTTGTTTGTCTGTGTGTATGGAATCTTATAATCGATATTTCACTCGCTTCCCAGTGTCCAATCGAGCTTAAATTTTCCAAACAGACATTCTCGATGACAATACATGAATCAATATAATCAATCAGATTCACTAATTAATCAATAATGCCATCATAATTAATCAATGAAAGTTTTATATGGAAAATTAGTGAATGGGCTCACCAAAAGAAGGCGCTAGTTTCCTATAGAAGTGGTTTAGTACGCTGGGTTATAAATATATATAAATAAATGGAGAAAATTATATTTTATGAATTTTTTTTAACCGTGCTGCACTTATAAATATAAAATAAATTTTTGGCCAAAATTTGGCTCTCTCTCCAAATAAAAGCGTGGGCGCTTTCCCTCCATCAACAACAGACTTCTGTAATTTATATCAATATCGTAAGCGTCCACCACCGAAGCAAAAATTTTGTGGAAGTAATTTTATTTTTCACTTTTTGGTAGGTACATTTAAATATAAGCGTGGTATTTTTTTTTAATATTTCAAGTTTAAAATGTGTCACCCTTTCAGTAATGTTTCATCTGCCGTATAAATACGGATTATCTGTTAATGCTTAAAGGAATGGAGGGCATTCGTGAAAGACCTGTCATGATTAGGTACCGCAAGTATTGAAGGATGGCCCTGTTAAAAGCCTCAACAACCGTAGAGCTCGTATGAGAAGATGTATGAATGTAGCCGAAATAAAAGTGGTGTGCCAAAATAGAAGAATATGGCGTTCTATCCTCTCTGCCTACCCCTGCGGGGAAAAAGCGTGATGGTGAGTTAATTAAATTAGCTTAAATTAACCTTCATATTTACCTACACTTATTCTATCATCTTTGACGTTAAAAGCATTTCAAGAAAGCAGTATACTTAAAATGTCTTATTTACAAGATCGTAACACCTTTTAAAAACTATTTATGCAATATGAAAAAAATAATTAGTGTTTCTATAAATATTGACATAAGTAAATATTTATATGAAAAAATTAAAAATTCAATATCTGTAAGTACTTTGCGTTACGAGAATGCTCCATTTGTGGCATTATTTTTAATTCTTTATTATTTTTTTATTTTTTTATTTCTTATTTTTTTTACGCTTCAACAGACCAGGAGGCCCAATTACAGAAGCGAAATACATCACAAAACACCCAGGCTTGAGTAAATCACGTAGATTAAAATTGTGACCTCACCGGAAATCGTACCCGGAACCCTCGGTGTGAGAAGCCAGTGTCATACCCACTGCGCTACAAGGGCCGCCAACTAATTTCAACTGAAACAGTTTTTCAATAAAATAAAAAAATTATTTGTCCGAAATTTTCTAAAAATATGCAAAACAGTTTTACATATTTAACTACGTCGCAAACATAAAATAAATTATTATTTATTAAAAAACATTAATTGATACAAATATACAGTAAATATTGCCTACATTTCCCACCTAATACACTATTATGAGTGAGATCGACACCTGTCTCGTACGATAATGGCCTAACGAAAATATTTGCTCAAGTGTGGATATAATTTTCTCAGAAGTATCCTTGTTTGTGTATATACTACACTAGAAATAGAATTAGAGAACAAGTATGATATCAACGGTTTCTTTGTACAATACAGAAATAGCACAGAGCAGTTAATACTTGTAAAGTGTTTTGTAATTCACACTCAATTATCAAAACTGATAACTGGTGACTTAACCAAAAGTGCTATTACAAAACTGATTTCAAATATAGGTTGGGTGTCTGTGATAATCTTTTTTCTTTATTAACTAGGCAAATAATGTTGAGGAAAGTTATTTTGATTCAAATTGAGTGTAAAAAATCCCTTTTAAAATGTAATTGTTTTATTATGATAAATTCATTCAAAATTTTTGAGGTAACATATTGCCAAACGGATAGATGTTCCGTCGGAATAAATGTAATATTAGATGTTACGATGAAATTATGCATCAAAAAACTATAAAAAATGCAAGTGGAATGAACTACATATAAAAAATCAAATTCGAAAAAAATTGCCCACAAAAATTATTTCAGTTTTCATGTTTCATATGGGTAGAAAAAATTCCGAAGAAATTTAACAAAACTAAGGTTAGGTCTTTTTAATAAGTATTTTAATTGAGTTTATCATGTACTTATTATAAAATGCAATTTTCTAAATGAGCTAAGTACTTAATAAAATGGAATAATTTGCTGGTTTTCCAGGTTAGCTTAGCCTTATCTTGTTGTCAGACAAATAAACTCGTCGAGTATACGTTGAAATTTTTTTTAAATTTCTTTACTAATATGCCAGTTTTTGATGATGATAACAATGAATAGTTTTAGTCAAATTAAAATAATTGATAATAATTTGACATTCAAGATCCATACGGCAATGGCAGATATCAAACCAAAAAATCTAATATATTAAAAGTATATTATATTAGCATTTAAAAAATAAATATCAAAGATAAGATAGATTAAACAAATTTTATCGACAGATAAAAAAACGGAATATGTCGGCTAATGTTAGTAGTAAATAAAGCATCCCGATGTATGTACCTCCAATATGAGGGGTAATGAAATGAAACCGACATGAAACAATGAATGAAATTGAGAAAATGTATTTGAAATTGATTTTTTAGTCAGGACAAAGATTTAAGAATTTATATGCTTTTGGTAGACATCATTTTTTTTCGAAAGCAGTTATTAGTTGTGTTTCATTTTCAAACGCTTATTTTGGTTTTCGTCGCCAGTGATGGCAATTCTGAGTGATTTATTTGGTGTTTACATAAATTGTGACCTTTTTTTTTTCAAATGAATTATACAAAAAAATAACAAATAAGTCGATAATGTATTCTAATTTATTATTTACAACTTCTTGCCAGTCTTCTACAAGTTTTCAGAAGACTCTGCATAAAGAAACCCAGCCGGTCTTGACTCAAAGAATTCGTCATTCGAACAAAAGGAGTCGAAAGTGCTCACTTTTGTCTTTTTGAAGGGAATATCATGTAGAGCATAAAATTTTCTTTCGAATTGACAATGCAACTTTTTTCCAATTTGTTTTACTTTGGCGCCCTTTTTGAAATAAAAAAAGAAAAAGCGAGCAATATCTTCTGTCCATTGACGATCCTGTATTTTTGATTGATTTTGAATGTATATGTCCGGTGACACTATTAGTAATCTACATATCCTGTCTTCAGTTTTGTCCTTGATGACAATTCTGAATGGTGAGTCTGTTTTCTACGTATAAAGTTCTTGGTGGTAACCAGCAACACTTTATTTTCGAAGAGACATTCCAAGAAAGATTGTGTGGATAATAATTGATCATTGTTAACAAATGTGCACATCGATTAAATCACAAATAAGACACTAAAGACAGATAAAATATTCAAGGCGTATTCTTTTCGGTGGTCGATGTCAGGACTTCCCCCCTTTCACGGTCAGATTGGGATGAGACAATGGACCGAAAATTATACATACATGTACATGCGTCAGAGATCGTTTACAATCCATTATGATCTTTATTGGACATTGCACATACGCCGAAAGTGTATTAATTTGATAAAGAAGAAAAATTATAAAAAAATTCATGAAGGTCTTGGTATTCCCGAAAATGTAACTGAGCGCATATACATGGATGAGATTTCTCTCGGACCTCCTGCAATAGATCGTTTAAGTCATTTAGTCATCCAGTCGTCATTCAGATTAATTTTTATCGAAATCAATCTGGATGACGTGTTATAGATAATGCTATAGCTAGACCGCATTCAAAAGAATTTGCACAAAAAATATGTGTGTTGTTACGATGCAAAAAATGAATACAAACGAAGTTTTTCTAGTAAGAAAGTAACCTTTTTTAAACTCAAAAACATATATTTATTTGGAATATCATATTGAGGTTTGTAATAAGGGCTTGCCAGGCAACTTTTCCCCACTTTTTTCTTACCAGACAAAGCTAGGGAATGGTCTTTTGATTGTGGTCGACCTATAATGAATTTAATTCCCAACAATAATAAATACGAATGTCCGTAACTTCCTTTTAAATACCTGATTTCATTCCATTTTCAAAATTAGTATGATTTTTAAAAATACATAAAAAATGATAACTTTGCTTAGTTTCACTATTTAAAGTGAAAGTCAACGAAAATTGAAAGTAAACAAAGTTGTCATTTTTTAATATAATTTTTAAAATGGCCATTCACCAAGTTACGTAAGAAAATTTCGAAAAAATATTATAAGATTTTAAAATCGTTATTAAATAAAATGAAAACATTGACTTTAAGCTTTTTTAATAAAATATTCTGAATCATCGTCATCACTATTGGCACTACAACCCTTGGTGGGTCTTGGCCTCCTCAATAATCTTCCTCCACTCATCTCGGACTAGTGTCAGCTCTCTCCAGTTCCGAAGCTCTAAGGCAGAGATGTCTTTGAAGACGTTGTCACTCCATCTTAATTTTGGCATTCCTAAGCTCCTTCGCCCTATTGGCCATAGTTCAGCAGGAACTTCGGTGCTCGATGCTCGGAAAATACTCTGAATAAGATTTTTTAAATATGATAATTAATGCATCCATTACTATATCGCATATATCATTTTTACTAATTAATTAAAATATATAGTTCTCTGCAATATCCATCACTAACGTTACCAGATGGAACATATAATGATGAGGTTTAAATGAGGTACAAAAAAGTATAAAATGAGGTACAAAAAAGTATAATTTGTCCTACTTAAAAGTACGTAATTTTCGACGAATTATATCTATTTATTGTATAACTTAAAGCGATCAACATCATCGGTCACTAAACATGACAGGGCTTAATTTTTAATTATTAAAAATATTTTTTTATTATTAATTTTGTTGTGAATTAAAATTAATCCTTTGTTATCGTTCTGAACAATATTAAATCAAGGATAAGACACACCTAATCACAATACGAAAGATTCGATAAAATTAATCAATTTAAACTAAATTGAGGCCCGAATTCAGAGTCAATATTTAGATGATTTAAAGGTTAAGGAACACCTTTAAAGCGTAATTTTTAGTGCAGAAAACACTTTTAAGGCATACTTTAACCTTTAAATCATCTGTATTGGCTGTAAAATACTGATACTGATACTGATTGTAATATTCTTGGATCTTTTTGCCTCCTTGAAAAATAGAGACTAGAAGAGTGGTGACGGATCTCGTCTTTTTACGCAAAATAATAAACTGGACTATCGACTGTGCTCATCTATTAAAAGTAATGCTGGTTTTGCGTTGGAAACTGCAGCCACTAACTATTTTTTTAATTCTCCATTGCAAACATCCTGGACTAACAAACAGATATGAGCAGTTAGACGATTTTGCCATAAATCTTATTGAATTCAAATATATTTTATTATTTGAACACAGATTGTAGACTGAATAAATTACCTATCGGGAAATGGATTTGGTGTAGCTCTATGGAGAGGTCAATAGGTAATGAAAGGAAGCACACCCTCACCTTGTTTTCGTCCAGATCCAGGTAGAATGACTGGTACTTCCCTTATCAGAAGGGCGCTACGTCTCACTGTGTTCTTCTGGTTCACTATGTTCCTTGTCTGAAAGATTTATAGGTTTACGTGTTCACATACACACAAAGATCCCACAGCTCAAAACAGTCAAGCAGACATGTACCAAAAACAAGTCATATTGTATCAAAGTCATAGAAAAAAGATTTTTGTAGAGATGGAAAAAATGAAGATCGAACGAGTGTTTTGAAAGATATCTAAACATCATCCATTAAAATTTAAAGAAATAGAGTTTAAATATCAATGAGTTATTTGTAGAAAATTCTTCTAATTATCTTGTCGGTACTACCAACAACGTTTAATTTTTACTGACTTTCATGGTCTGGGTGTCAATTGTTTGATGGGGTTTAAGAAATGATGTGTAATATATAATAATCTTCTTCTTCTTCTTTTTCTTCAGTCTTCATCTCTCCACTGCTATATATAGGCCTCTTCCATACCGTTCCATCCTTCCTTGTTATTCTTTTGGAATTCGGGTTCGTTTTATTTGGAAGGGATTTGGCATTAAAACACAGTTGCGGGTTGGTGAGTTTTAAAATCAGCCGCTCTTAACATAGGGAACAGACAGAACAGAGATTAATACTATAATACATACACGTACTTAGCTTGTATTATTACTTAATATTGTTTTACATTACTATATTGTTTGTAAAAGCCCTAAAGGGTGTTAAATAAATGAATAAAAAACAAAACTACAAAATAATGTAGTGAGGGTGTGCATGAGAGGGAATATACTTAGGTATAAGACTATTCGTGCTCGTATATATCACGGCTCGGTATGATGTCACTTGGTTATATGTGATAATTATAATTTAGACAGTTAATTTTTTTTTTTTTTTTTTTTTTTTTTTTTTTTTTTTTTTTTTTTTTTTTTTTTTTTTTTTTTAAATAGAGATGCGAACACGGAATACGTGTCACATCAATATTCTTATTATTTTCAAACTAAGCTAAACGCTTGTGCTATGAAAATAGGACTAACTTCCTAAGTTTATTTGATTTATTTGATTATAATTTGAAGATAAAATTATCGAATCTGAGGTAAAATTAGTCAGCTGTTATGATGAATGAGTCCAAGATCCCCGAGAAATGATTGTTTCGGCAATTACTAATTTTGTTTATCTTTTTTCCAGTATTTTTAATACCACAGAGATGGGTGTTCGCCATCATGGGGTTCCTGGCCATCGGCAATGCCTACACCATGAGGGTCTGCCTGAACTTGGCTATCACAGAAATGGTTGTTCCAAAAAATGTAAGAGATGTACCTACTTATTTACGATTAAATATCTCATTTGAGACGAATTAAATTGTATTTTTTTAAAAAATTATCCACACCCTTTTGGGCTTTTACATTATTCATATTTTATATATTATTTACACAAAATATGTGATATTATAACACAAGAAAAACATTAAAGTGTGGTATACTTAACCAGCCTTGCCAATCGAGTGTTCTTCTAGCTTTGGGAATAATCGATTTTTGCTTCAATATTTGCAATCAATATATATACGACATTGTGATGTTATTATCTATGATGACTTGACACAACAATGATAGATAGACAAATGCACATACTTAATATAGTTCAAAAATATCTATAGATATTTATGAAATAAAATTGAAAATGAATATTTAATATGATTCGCACATCCACGTCGTGCTTTACAGTAGGTGTCCTGTAGAGTAATAATATTCTATAAATCAAATAACATAATGTGTGCAATATAATTTGTATTTTGAAATATCCTTGTATTTCGAAAAAATAAATGATTCCTTAATATTCATTAAGAACTGTGGTATTTTTAGTATTACGTTATATGATGCTAGTTGGAAAGCTTGTTCGAGACAAAACCTTTCATAATGAATAATAATTTAATTTAAGATTAGAACATTTGTACAGTTAATCTTCTTATTTCAAGCTTCATTTCCACATTATTGCTTTTATGTAAATCCTTCCATTGATTAATCGAGAGATTTTACTGATTTCACTTTTATCAATATCTTTGCTACTATTCGCTGAGGTTGTTAAATTCCTTATCGTATTGTATTAATGCCACTTGATATTAATTTGTACCTGAAAATATTATCAACTTCTACCATTTTGGTAAAGCAGAATCTCACAATGAATAGCTAAGAATTATAGCAATCACTGAATCATAACAGTATTGAAAATGAGCAAGTGAAATAAGTAAAAAACTATAAATACCTAGGAAGTATCATAATAATTTCAGAAGCTCATTGGATATAAAATTAGACTAGAAACGGCATAATTTAATATTTAGATAGAAATATTTTTTTTTTAAATTTTGAACAATGTTATACTGACAAAACAATAAAAAATTAGTCTATATTTTTATAATTATAATTTATAGAAATAAACTTTGTTTACACCACTTTTTTATTGAAATTTTTTTTAACATGTTTCAGAGCCAATGGCCCCTACGTCAGGAAATATTTTATAATTTATTATCGAACTCAAAATATTCTCAATGTTTTTGGATTTATTTTTGTATCAAATTTCTTGTAAAAAAATTTAACACTATAATTTTTACAATTTATAATTAATAAAATGTATAATAAAAATTATACAAAATGTAAATAAATCGATTTGGTTCATTTCACTACAACAGATTCAAATCATTTTTTTATTCGATTCAACATTTTTTAAATAATTTCAATTTTAAATTTATTTAGTCTGTTGGGCTGAAGGATATTTTATATCATTGTCACGTGAACGTGAATCAGATAAATAATGTGTAACTTGACCGAGCCACATGAGTGATTATTTTCAATAATATAATCCGCGGTATCATTAGTTTAGAAAAATAATACAAATTATGACAATGATAGTAATAAACTCAGATAAAAATTCTCAAATGATGATTTGATATGCAAAATCATTATTGTAATGAACCCTTTTTGTATTCGGTCAGTGTAGGAGAAAATTTTATTTTTATTTCTGTTATCAGCGAGTAATACATGTTCAATTTTTTTTTATAGTGATCTCGAATAGTGAGGAGTTATTATAGTTTTGTATATTAACTCCGCACTATTTTTACTCAATTTTTTTCTCAATCTTACAAGAAAAAATATTTTTTTCGGCATTTTTAAAATTTAAAAAATAACAATAATTATAATGAGTGTGTATATTCCAACACCACCGTGCAAGGCTTGTCCGCCGTACAATTATACAAAATATAATTTAAGTATTGCATACAAAATTATACATGTTAAACAGAAAATACGACGAAATAGAGAAAAATAATTAGAGAAAGAAAAAATAATAAATACCTGTAAATAATATACAAAATAAATACACATTCATTTAACTTGAGTGGCCCAAATGCGAATGTTTTTTTTAGTACGAAATTAATGAGTGGCCCAAATGCGTAAATTGAATAATTTACGAACATATTCAATTAAAAAATATGGACGCACTGTTTCATTGCTCAGTGAGCATATTTTACTGTTCAGGTAACAATTTTGGCAATCAAAATTATTGTGATGCCCGTCAGGTGATACACGTTTTATTTTATTCATGTAATATTTTGTTTGTATCTTTCCAGATTTCTAACACCAACATCACTTGCGACGATGATGGTTGCTTTGATGGAGATGTGAGTATTTTTTTTAAATAAAATTGTTACATTGCCATACACATAAGGGGTTAAACAACCCTGATATTTTCATTTTTTTCGCTTTATCTTATAGCTTGATGTTTAATGTTTGAGTCATAACTGATTCAAAAATGAGTAGAGCTCTTTGTCTGCTTGTTTATTGTTTGTTGTGGCGGAATCTTATAATTGATTTTTCACCAACTTCTCGACTAGCTCGAACTCTGAAACTTTCAATATTTACGTAAAGTAAGTAAAACCGTACAATATTGAATCATTTTCGAGATGATTCTTGATTATTTCGATTAAAATTAATAATTTTTCATTATTATTGAACATTAAATGCCAACGTAGATTCGAGATTCATTAGTATTATAATTTTATTATTTTTCTTCGACAAATTCATCATTGAAATTAGACGTTGGAATAAAATGTCAAATTGGGGTTATGTTGAATTTAGATTTGTAATATCTACGGTATAAAATAATGTTATACACAAGATGAACGTGCAACATAATTATGCCACGGGTTCAAAAGGAGTTGATGCGCTGTATACGTAGTATTTTCTGCAATTTGCCTCTCCTACTCGTGTGCCATTCCTTCACTTTCTCGCGGTGAAACTGTTATCCCATATTATTATTATTTTTAGATTATTTTTTAATTGCACCTCATTTTGCAATTACATAGTATATTGATGGTATCATTTGTGTTTGATCCGTTTCAGAGAGAGTACTACTTGTGGTCTGAAGAGACTCAGGGGGTGATCCTGAGTTCCTTCTTTTACGGTTACGTGATCACGCACCTCCCTGGCGGGATCATCGCCGAGAAGTTCGGCGGGAAGTACTCCCTCGGGCTGGGCATCCTGTCCACGGCCGTCTTCACGCTCTTCACCCCCATCGTCATCCAGTGGGGAGGGGCCAACGCGCTCATCGTCCTCAGGGTGCTGGAGGGGCTCGGCGAGGTAACTCGAAACTTTATAAATACACCGGAAATCGTTTGATCGGTCGGATGCGGAATGCACACTGTCTGCCGCGCAATTTCGCGCGCGATTGCTGTTTTTAGACACTTTTCTGTGACGGTTATATTCAAGTAAAAATCAATTATAATCGCTAAGAAGTTGCAGTTTCTGGTTTCTCAATATACAGACTTCAATAATCACCTATATTTCAATAATTACTTGTACAATAATTACTTGTACAATAATTACTTATTTATTAATTATGAAAATAAGTGAGTAGCTTGTTGAAAATAAGTGATCCAAAGGTCGCCGGTTCGAACCTCACTCGAGATCAGCAAGTTAAACCTATTTTCATAGCAAAAGTGTTTAGCTTAGTTTGAAAATAGTAAGAATATTGATGTGACACGTATTTCGTGTTTGCATCTCTATTTTTTAAAAAAAAAAAAAGTAACGAAATTTACTGTCAGAAATGTACGCACATGTTTATCAAATAAAACCATGGAAGCAAAAATATTAAAAATATATAAAATTTCAATATTTTCGTTCTAAATACATCAAAGAATATAAAAATACTTAATTTTATCACTTTTTTATTTAAAAATAACACTTTTTTAACAGATTAATAACACAATTAATGCGCAGTTCGAAGACGACATTTGGAATGATTTTATGTCCGGTTTGCGCGGCAAATGAGGTTACCTGACAAATAGAATTCGTTAATTCATTCATTAACCCTGAGATGCAACCAATGATAAGCTTTAAAAGCCCATAAAAGCAGGTAAAATAGGTCGAATTCGCATACGTGTGTAGGGAGCGCAGATCTGAGCTCCGGCACCCGACCGGTTTACATGAAATAATATTCTACTCCTGGCAAATGCAATACGATTTAATATATATTTTCTTTCTTTTGACACGAAACAAAGTCAAATGCACTTGTAAAATATTACTTCTGTGTTAAATATCGTTTAAATATCGCAGTAGATCAGCAGAATCAATTTAAAACCAATTAAGATTATTCCTTACAAATGTTTTGCCAGTTACTTTTTACAAGAATTAAAAATAAGCTTATATCAATATTAAGGAGCCGCCCATTTGAATTAGGTAAGGACCGAATAAATCATCGAAACCACATAATTGTCTTTAAGTATCTGTGGTAAGGGCGGCGTTCGTAATAATATCGTCTGTCTCAGTCTGGCCCTGACAACTGTTTACTTTACGGGAAGCTTTATAATCCTGCCAGTTATCACTTATCATACTTGCATTCATGCACTTTTGATATTACAATAATAATTCAACGGTTTATCAAAAATTTTCTTATCAATTTGAGACATATTTTATTGAAAATGAAAGATCTTTTCCTCCGATTATTTTTTTGGATGGAAATTTTATATTATCACATTGCTTCAACTGTTTTGTTCAAACCATTCGTGAAGTTTAAATATTATATGAGGAATGTGTCGAGTGTATACTGGACTGAATTCAACGAGTTATCAAAGATTGCCAATCATGGTTTTGTTTTTACTATCTTAGATTTTTATAGACGCTTTCTTCGATTATCTTTTTACAGAACTGGAAATATGTTACTTCAATAATTTTTCATGATAGAAAATACCAGATTTGAAAAATCGGTACTAGTACCAAACCGTTTTCTCAACAATCGGTAGGTACTAGTACTATGGTGTGGTCGCGTAAAAAGCTTTAATTTATTATTATTTTTAATAATTTCAATTTTCAACGTGCAATGAACTTATTCATAAAATGACTTTCAATGTCATTGATGCGTTCTTCAAAAGCACTACCAACACATAAACTCGCCAAATTGGCCGACTGTTGCGTTGTAAGATACTGAGTGCCGAGTTCTTTCTGTTAATATAATGTCCAATCTATGTTAGAAGTTTCTTCATTAAATATAAAATGACATTGTGGTGACATAATTAATATAATTAACAAGAATAAATTTTATACAAGCCACTAATTTTCTGAAATACCAACATGTTTCGGAGCCAATGGTCCATTCATCAGGATACAACGTATATTAAAAATAAAAAATCGAGGAATAGACATAAATGATTAATGAATTCTTCTTATTTTCAAAATTTATAATTTATCTGTAATCCTATATAATTTGTATGAATATTTGCAAAACTTAAATAATACCAAAGAATGATATCATTCCAAAACAAATTGTAAATAATCAGGTAATTTTTGCAAATATGATATCATTCCAAAACAAATTGTAAATAATCAGGTAATTTTTGCAAATATGATATCATTCCTAAACAAATTGTAAATAATCAGGTCATTTTTGCAAATATGATATCATTCCAAAACAAATTGTAAATAATCAGGTAATTTTTGCAAATATGATATCATTCCTAAACAAATTGTAAATAATCAGGTCATTTTTGCAAATATGATATCATTCCAAAACAAATTGTAAATAATCAGGTAATTTTTGCAAATATGATATCATTCCTAAACAAATTGTAAATAATCAGGTCATTTTTGCAAATAGTTACTTCCAAAACAAATTGAAATATCAGGTAATTTTTGCAAATATGATATCATTCCTAACAAATTGTAAATAATCAGTCATTTTTGCAATAGTTACTTTAAAATTTATTTCTCATTGGTCTTTATCTATTATGATCCTCAACCATATATATATATATATATAATATATATCTATATATATATCTATATATATATATATATTTTGATTTTTTTAATGTCTATACTTCGATTTTTTATTTTAAGTATATGTTATATTATATTGATGAAGGGACCAATGGCCCCAAAATATATTTATAGAAGTTGGTTTGTCGGGCAACCGGCAGTCGGGCAGTTGGCTTGTCGGGCAATCGGCAGTCGGGCAGCTGGCTTGTCGGACAATCGGCAGCCGGGTAACTGGCTTGTCGGGCAATCGGCAGTCGGGCAGTTGGCTTGTCGGGCAATCGGGAGTCGGACAGTTGGCTTATCGGACAATCGACTGTCAGGTAGTAGTCCGGCACTACTTGCGTGCATGGAAAATAAATAAACATCGGTATGTTCTTGTTTCCAGGGTACCACCTTTCCAGCTCTGAATGCTCTCCTGGCGCAATGGGCTCCGCTGGAGGAGAGAGGCCGCATGGGCTCGCTGGTCTTCGGAGGAGCACAGATTGGCAACATCGCCGGCACGCTGCTGTCGGGCATCCTGATGAACAACGGTAGCTGGCCGGTGGTCTTCTACATGTTCGGAGGAATCGGCCTTCTCTGGTTCTTGCTCTGGGTAAGTCACTTCAATCTCTACCTTTTCGCCGATTCTAATTTCAAAATAGCACCGACCGAGTTATGTGATAAAAATCAAATTTCACTAAAATGAGCGTAGAAAGGAGTGAAGAGGAAGGAAAAAATTAAGTGTATTAATTTGCACGCGTAAATTATCTACCTTTTGTCACATCCTTCACGTATTATCAATCAATTTACGATAGAAACATTACAGAGTCGTGATGCAACATGATTTTAATAATCTTCACTAAACTACACAATCCTTGTGTTATTTTGTCGCTACCTTAGTTTCGAAATGGATAGTTCCTCTCACCGCCAGATGTTACTAACCTTTTTGAAGTTATAATTATTTAGTCGCGTGGGGGGTGAAATTTTAGTATGCTACTAAATGCGTGCTCATCGTTTGTTCACCATGATGTTAGCCGTCGAAGAAAGAGTAATGTGTGTATATTTAATTTGCTGTTTATGGTTATTGCGTAACTGTCATAAATATATTCGTTTGAAGTTACTATTCCAGTAACATAAATAATGCCAATCACAAAGACGATCTTTCTAAAAGTTGACGAACGATTGGTTATTGAAATGAAAAATAGATTTGTTTTGATGAATTACGATTTTAAATGTGTAGTCGAAATGGCAAAAGAGGCATCTCGTTTCCACAGATTGCTGTACTTCGTATTTCATGTTATTGTTGACGTTTGACTGCGTTCAACAGCGTTTGATAGAATATCATCGATTTGGTAATGTCCACTGATAAAATCTTTTAATTATTAAGGGATTTCTGTCATCAGATTTTTAATAATAGAGATGACACCGCTCACTGCGCAACCTCAGTATAAGTCGCTATGATCGTGGTAATGTTTATTTTTCGATCTGAATATTTTTGTTTTAAAACGTGATGTTCAGGGAGGAACATGATTCAAAAAGCCTTTTTGTCGTTAATGGGAATGTAGACAGTAGTGGTAGTTGGTGGTAACGTTTTAGGTAAAATGATGTTTCTAAGTGATGCATTATCAACGCTTTATAAGGTATCGAGAGAATAAGTTTAAATTTATGATTATCGAAAGGCTGGTTTGTTTTAATTACTAAGTCAGCAATTGCAAACACTTTATTAAGATCAGTTATTAATTACAATTGGTGATTAGAGAGATTTTTCCTCACAAAATTTTAGTTATGATTTTGTTTCATAAATAACCTTTAGGCTTACCGGCCTAGATGAATAATTACTGGTCGGTTGAATAAATCCAACTGAAATGTTTATTTTCCGTCTTAAGTAGTTTGTTCTTTTTTTGTCGATTGCAGGTCGTTCTCTGCTACAGCGACCCCAGCTCACATCCTTACATTTCTGATGATGAGAAGAAATACCTCGAAGAAGCTCTGGGAGGATCGAGGTCGAAATCGCTTAAGACCCCATGGGTGGGAATCCTGACATCTGTACCCCTTTGGGCTCTCATCGCTGCTCAGGTAATTATTTCAGACTTCATATTGGTCTTCTGAAAATGTATAAATTTGCCTGAATTTTGAAATCCTGCTAAATAAAAATTTAATATATAAATAACCATTATTGTCGCATCAATGCAACATACGTACAGAAGAGGTGACTTCTATTTTTTATTTTATTTTATGTATCCTCCTTTTGAAAATGCTTTTAAATATTCTCAATTTCTCGTATATCGTACGTGGGTTTAATACACAGCAGAATTTTGTTGCAGTTGCAGATTGCAAAAAAAAAAAATTCGGGCTATGTATTGGGTTAGTTATCTTAGCCACTTTTAATATATCTAGTTGAGTTTCAAAACCATCGGATAATGAGCCTTAATTTTTTATTTTGTGAATCAAAAATTTGAACAACAATAAAATTATTTCAGTTAATCATAAATTTAACACAAAAACTTTAAAATATAATCCGTACAAATGGAAGTCAAAACGATTTAAAACGTAATACATTTTTTAAAACATATATACTTTTAATGGCTCGTTATTAACCGTAATATATAGTCCTTGTGTGTTTCATTTTGAATTTAAATGTGTTCATACTTTCACCGTAACATTTCATTTTTGTTTAAATGTCAATGTATATTAAATGTCAGTTTATTTTAATGTCGAAATACAACACTCCCACTGTAGTATTCGGAATATTGTAGACTTTGATGGGCAGTTCAATTGCACTTCGCGTGCGCGATGAGCATTTATAAGACATTTAAAGACCACTGATTTATTTTGCATACGCTGTTAAAAAAATAAACGTAAACTTCTTTCATTGTATATTGAATTTAACATATCTGATTCATGTTTCATGATTTTTGTCCACCGTACTTGATTGAAGAACGAGACACCGATGGAGGGATAACTGGTCATCCATTTTCCATGAACAGGAGCTGAGAAACAACAGGACACAGTCCTAACGCAAGCAGAAGAGGAAAAAGAAGAATACTTGATTTATTGGACACTTCTATTTGTTTCAGATCGGTCACGACTGGGGCTACTTCACGATGGTGACGGACCTCCCCAAGTACATGAGGGACGTCCTGGACTTCGACGTCCTGAAGGCCGGAATATGGGCGACACTCCCCTACATAGTCATGTGGTTCACCTCCATCGGATTCGGCTGGATTTGCGACCTCATGATTGAAAAGAAGTGGACCTCCGTCACAAATGCCAGGAAAATATTCACCACTATCGGTAAGTGATTCGACTTATCCTTATCCCGCTTATCCTTATCCTTATCGGGTCCTTATTACTTCTTGGACACTCACCACTCTTCCATCGCTTTTTTTGCACTGTGTTGGTTACTCGGACCACTGGTGGTTAAATATTTCTTCGCGGTCTCTTCATTTGCCTTCTCCGAGTTTTCGTTTATTTCATCTTTGAGTCAAATATTTTTTTGTATATTATATATTTCTTTTACAAACAGATATCTAGCATGTCGTTAATGATCCTGATAAATAGTGCGAATGTCACATTATCAAATTATTTTTTAATTTTACAAATGCCAGTCAATAATTTATTAATTTTGGTGTTCTGTGCTTGGAAAATTCAATTATTAGACATATATTTATAACCTACTCTTCAAATCATAGAAATCGTGAAAGGAGTGTCTAATTTCGTACAAAATATAAAAAATTTCAGACACAAAATATTTTATGCAATATTTTTAATTGTAACGTTATTGAACATATTAATTAACATTTTTTTATATGATATGACATATAACAATATTGATTTGGACATGAAAAATATTTCGAGGAGTTTTTGAATTAACGGATTTGATGAAGGATGAAATTGAAAGTGATTGGAAAATTACGAAAATTGTCAAATTTCGAATTAACGGAAATCGAAATTCGAATTGCCCCATTTTAATTTCTCTGTCAAACTCCATATCACAATATGACTTGCTGGTAATGCTATAATTACAATGATCTTTTTTGCATTACAGCATCTGTTGGACCAGGCATCTGCATCATCCTCGCATCATACGCCGGTAACAACTCGGCCGCCGTGGTTGCCCTCTTCACTCTCTCCATGGGGCTGATGGGAGCCTTCTACCCTGGGATGAAGGTGAACGCTCTGGACCTCAGCACGAACTTCGCCGGCACCCTGATGGCCATCGTGAACGGAATTGGGGCGCTATCAGGAATTATTACACCTTACCTGGTTGGAGTTCTAACACCAGATGTAAGTTATAAATATATCCACGTTAACGATATTTACTTACTGAGAAGTTTTGAGAGCTGTGCTAGTTGTTATGTTTGCTCTTTTCTCTGGCGAGGTTCTGATCTTCTAAATAAAACGCTGGGCTGAAAATGGAGCTCCATAGACATTCAAATTTAAAATTATTTAGGGAAATTGCAATTTTTTTTGTCGAATAAGGATATAATTTTAAGCATTATGTACAAGCGTCTTTGAGGGATTTGAGTGTGGTTGAGGCTGCTGTAGATGTGACGTCCCTTGGAGAAGTTTTTACTTATTAGGGTCACGATCCGTTCTTGACGGGAATCTTCAAAGTCGTTGATGGTTAATGACGGTTAAAACTCATACGTTGTTTTACAACGTTT
The DNA here is from genome assembly GCA_016648135.1 of Agrypnia vestita. Taxonomy (NCBI): domain Eukaryota; kingdom Metazoa; phylum Arthropoda; class Insecta; order Trichoptera; family Phryganeidae; genus Agrypnia; species Agrypnia vestita. The sequence goes on along the minus strand of JADDOH010007881.1, from coordinate 71,827 downwards.
ATTTTGAAGGAACAAGTACAAGGAATACAATTATCGCGGGTAGAAAATATCGGAATAATCTGGACGACTTTGGGTAGAGCTTCCAGCCAATATTATCAAAGAAAGAGCTTCCCGCCGCGCTGTGTCGGGGTTGGAGTTTATAAACGATTTCAGAAGAATTTATAGCTCTAAAATTATTACGGAGAAAAATGTTTTTATATCTCAACTATGCGCAAGTGCTTCAAATTCTTTTTTACATGTTGATTTTTCTCATTTTTCATTTTTTCATATATTTCATTTTTCTCGCGCGGGTGCGCTTTTCATGAAAAAATATTTTTAAAGAAATAATTTATTTTCAGTGAAAAAATATAGTCAAAAAATATATAAATATGATTAAAAGCATAACATATAATTGTAGAGAAGGTACTTAGTAACAATAAAACCAATATACTGCAGAATCATGACTTTATTAGTAATACAAGTAAGGCACAAAATATAAAAAGAGTAAGCGTAAAGCAATTATAAATTTAATATTTTGTATACAACATGCATGCTATTTAGTAAATAATCAAACATTACGTTTAGGGTTTATTAACAACCCAAAAAATTACAGTAAAAAGCGTAGTAAAAAGCATGAAAATTTACATTAAGTTACAAAAGGGATGTTATATGTAAGAATTTCGACATTCCAGGTGTTCGAATTATTCGTATTGCTGTTTTTGCTGCCGTCATTTATCAAGCGGAACATGCGTAGTTCAATTTTTTCAAGGATTGTAAATTCTTTTCCGGAAATAATTACACATTTGTCAAAGGTTATACAAATATGTTTTTTTTTAAATTTTATTTTAAAGATTACACACTTAGATATGGCACTTTATTTATGGTTAACATGAGTTGAGTTATGTTTATCAATACTATACTTTCGAGAGGAGGATTTCCTCTTATCATCAGGTATAATCAATGAAACATAATAACTTCATTTTCTGTCCGTTCGTCCATCCCTCTATCTGTCTGTCCGTTAGTTCGTGTAAGGTCCTTTCGTGTAATTTCGTTCAAATTCTCGGCTAAAAAACGAAATTAAACGACCAGAGATGGTACTTGAACCCCGGGCCAGCAAACCCGAACCAGTCGCAACTTAACAACATTGCTATCACCGAGCCTTCATGAACCGTCAAAAATGCAGTACATATATAGGACTTTCTCACGAGTGTATGGCTAGTTAATAATTAATAATTACCGTGACTGTCTGTCTGTCTGTCTCAACGAGCAAGCTAAAAGTGGCCGTACGCAGCACGACCCCTCTCGGCTCGCGCACGCGTCACCGTTCGCCACTCACTTTATCATCATTCACACGCAGGTCCACCAATCTTCACCTACATACACTACAGAACTCCATAATGATTGTATTATTTTCTTTCGCAGACTACTCTCGAACAATGGAGAACAGTGTTCTGGATAGTGATGGGAGTGTTCATCGTCACCAACCTCATATTCGTCCTCTGGGCGGCCGGGGAGGAGCAGTGGTGGAACGACATCACCAAGTTCGGCTACCCGCCTAACTACAGGTTCGCCAAGGACGTGGACACCAGCGTGGTCCAGCTGGAGGACGGCAAGAGGAAAACCCCCCAGATGAGCGAGGAGCCCGGCAAATAGAACACGTAGTCCACGCATAAATTATTGTAAATATGTCACTTGCCGCGAAACGGCGACTCGTTGTACTGTCTGCCTCGTATCGAGACACGAGATTTGTTCAGGTTATTTTGTGTAGCATTATTAGGCATCGAACGTTCGACTAGGTATATAGAGTATAACAGAGATAGTTCGTAATACAGGACAAGTAGATTCTTGCCTAAATTATGAGTCAATGCTCTTTTCCCTACGTATTATTAATTTATTTTCTTATAACGTCATGTATAACTATCATAAAAACAACACATCGAATTGTGGGGGCAATGTCCGCATAGCGTCAGCAGTCCAGCGCGGGGAGTGCATCCGCCGTACCTGGGAGCGAATTTACACCGTCCGATTGTTTCAGTTATCTGAATTTGCTGACCTAAGTACTTGCAGTCGTGTCATCGATAATGTTTCCTGACTGAAAGACGAACGAACGAAGAGTCAGCGGGCTTTGTCTCAGCAACTCATGTCTGCTTCCTTACTTGTACACTTTCACTAACTGCCGGAGCTTAGCTCTGGGAGAAATAAACATCAACGATACAAAAAGAAAAACCTGTAGAGTATTGTGGATTAGCTCTGTTACACCTGTATAGGAACACGTTTCTCTGCCAAGCCTCGAAGTGTAACGATGCACTTTTTAAAATCACGCAGATTTTTGCCAAAACGTACGAGTTGTGACAATTTAATTTACGGAACGGCCCGTGTTAGGAAGTAATTGTATCAAAATAATGCGAGTAATAGTATTTAAACATGTTTGAACTAGTACAAGCGTGAAATTCAGCTAGCTGTTGAGAAGGTTACAAATATTTACGTGTGATTGACGTAAAAATGGACCATCAAAATTTTAAACAGTCATAGTGCGCTCCCCGTAAGTGACTTTCTGGCCAAACAAGCGATGACCTAGTTTAATTATCCATCCTGACATTTAACCTGATTTATGGCTATTTCCGAAATCAAAAACTGCGTTTAAGTGTCGTTTAAGATTTTATAATAAATGGTGTTTTTTAAGATGTATAGAAGTATTTAAAATGAATTAAAGCACATAAAAATCGTGGTACTGGTCATGTAATTAACGATACCGCTTTTTTCAAAATAAATTTGGACAATTTTCAAGCGTTATTCTGGCATAAGCCCTATTCATTCTAAAATAGCAGACCGAACTGAGTAAAAGTCACTGGAAAAAGTGTTGCCAATTCAAAAACAAACCTCAGAAAAATAAATACCCTATATGTTTATATATCCTATATAAACACACTAATGGCATAAAATTATCTGTCTAATAAAGCCAATGCCGTAGCCTTTACTACGATTTTTATGTTTCATTTCATTTTTAAAAATATACATCTAAAAAAACCTTTTTAACATAACGTGAGTTAGGCATAGATATTATTATTTTTAATAGGAACACCGTCTAAATCAGTCGCGTTTATTTAATTTAAATATACATTCTGGGAATTAAAATGTCACTCTTCGTACGTGTTATTTATTTATTGTTCTCCAATTGTCTGATTGAAATACATCTTAAAGATAAGTTATGTTCATTCTTTCTCGTGATATAATATTTTTATATTATCAAGTAGATACAAATTGTATACATTCCCTTTCATGATTTTTTTATATGCACAAATAAAAAATTGTAAAATGAAAAGTGTAGGTACACACTTTATTTCATGATATGCTACATGTACTAGTGTATAACACTCTCTTTCGTGATATGAATAAATGATTTGTATATACATATTTTTATATATGATGATATATGTAGATGGATATTAATGATTTATGATGATAATCTTATACTTCATAACGAATAGTAATGATATATTGTGATATATGAATATAATTTTTCAGGATTGTCTTTCTTTAAAAACGATAGAAATGTTTATACACATAGACAGCTCCCCAGAAAAATAGTCTGATTCGAAAACGTAAATTTTCAGGAGACTACAAACCATTTTTAGTTTTCCAAAATACTTATGTAAAAACGCATTTTATCAGATTTTAATAAACTTTTTTTGTAATGGAGCACAATCTATGATTGCAAGGAAGAAACTCGAAGTGATAGTATATTTCTGGACAGCTGAGAATTATACCAAAAATACAGCTAAATAAAAATTCCATAATTTTTAAAAAATATTTTGAGATTTTGTGAGGTAATCTCACACGTACACAATGAAGATTTTTTCCAGATTAATATGCTACTAAATATTAAAAAAATACATCATAGGTTGGTCTACCATGGAGCAGTTAATATGAATCAAACTGCGTCAATTATATATTTTAACTGAAAGAATAATGCGTGAAATAAAAATCTTTTATTTACTGAAAATTTGTTATTTTAAGTAAAAGCAGGGCAGTTTTTTTTGGATTTATTTCTTTTCATTGTAGAGAAAGAAAGCGTTGGTACAAAAAGATAAATAAAAACCGTGATAATAATATAACATAATTGTTACAGCAAATTTGATGTATCGTTTCAGTTTTAAAAATAGATGTAGCCATATATGTATACAAAATGATATGGATGTATTATTTAAGAAATTATTCTAGGGTTTTTTTAAATTATTAAGATGTTTTTATTGTTAATTATCAGATGTATTAAAAATAAATGATATATTTTTTAAATTCCACTCAACATTTCATTTTATTATACAATTTTTTATACCAATTATGGTTTGAAATCAATTTTCCTGTGAAATTAAATAGTTACCAATGCATGACTTCTCAGTTTAAGACATATGAATTGAAAAAAATTTATGCAATATGCTTTAAAATAATATTGAGATTTTTAAATGTAAAAATTCATTATATACTATAAATTGCATAATATTTTAATTCAGAAATTCCATCAAAATATTCCAACCAGCATTTCTACAAAACATAATGTGTAGTTAAACGATAATATTTTAATGGATATTTAAAAAAAATGTTATTGGAAAAGTCAACTTTAAAAAAAATAAGCCACAATGCATTTTTTAAATATAGATTTTATATTATTATGTAGTTTTTTTTACATCACAAGCATACAATTTACTTTAAGTTTAACTTAGCGCATAAAATAAATTTTCCCTCATCTTAATATATTGTGGTGCATGTTTTAGGTACAGATGAGATGGATATTTGTCTCCGAGTCTCATCTCTAAAATCGCATAAAGGGCAGTAGAGAGCTGGGCGTGGAGCGAGCTGTCATTCGTTATGTATTGTATTTTGTTTGAATGACTGACTGACGTAAACTGTCCTTTATCGCCCTAATTCCGTCATATCCGCGTGTGTACGCCATAATGTATTGCTTAAAATCATTTATACTTCAACAAATGCATACACCTGCATGACTTAACAAAAGTTTTTAATATTTCACCTAATTTAATCGATTCACATTTAGACTAAGTTTCCAGTTTATCATTATGTTGATGTTGTATATAATTAAGTTTTTATGTAAATAAACATGAATTTGAAAACAAAGCATCTTTCTTTTACATGAAGTTCCACGATGGTGAGGAATTTGACTTGATTACATTATTTTAATTTACACTAAATTAAACTTTGTAATACACACGTTGTATTTATAGTTATATTTATCACAAAAATAATGAGGCTCTGGAACTGCATCTTATTATGGAAAATTCATTAGATTTGTGTTTAACAATCGTGGAATAGTCTTAAACATTTACCTAATTGTTTTTAGTGATAACTAACTGTACCAGAAAACTTTCTATTTGGAAATTACCTAAAGTTTATAAAAAATGAGTCATGGAATATTATGCGACAAGACTATCTGAATAAACTCGCTTTAATAAAAATTGAATGCGATTTACTTAGATAAATTGATTTGACTATTATTTTCTCTAAATTGGCTCACATTTAATCGAGAGATATTTGTTTGTAAAAGTGGTGTTTTATTTTATATTCTGAATCCAACCTAGGGTCCCTTGATAATATTTTCAGGCCTAGCGCTGGTTTAAAGCAGGATTCTACTTTGGTCGCTCGAAAAAAGTCTATTTTTATTAATTTTTTATGAGATTATGAATAAATATATTGATGTAGGGTTTGTTAGGCTTAATAAATACACCCTTGAAATGCATTTAAAATGTTTAATTATGTATTTTATGCACTTTTCACATACAAAAACACCATTTGAATACAACGATTAGTAGGTGGGTCTGCGATGGTGTTGAAATTTCAAAAATGGGCCATCTAAAACAATTTTTTTTAATTTTTCGGTTCTATTTACCCTTGGCAACAATTTTTCAAAAAAATTTTTCCATTCCCGCTTCCTGTTACGCGTTTCCGTCATCGCATTCATAAAATTACTCCCACAAATCGAGCGTAAAAATGTTACACACCAATATGCAATCAGGGCCGGTTGCGTCAACTTAGTTTATAGTATCTTTCGCTTAAATCATCGATTATTGCATTTTCCTTTGATCGCACAACCTGTTTTCGTAAAAATCTACGGTTTTTACGAAAGATTACTTTAATATAAGTTGAAACAACCGGCCAATTAAATTTCCCACACAGGTTTATCAGTATTTAAGAGACTTTTATTCAGTTAAACACTTCTACAATAGAATTAACACATTTATTTGAGAAGATCTTTACAGAGCAAAAATCAGAAACACAGTGGGCTTTCGCCCGTTTTTACTACTTATACTTTGAACCTTTTGTTTCTAAAATCATACAAGCATTTTTTGTTTCGAAGGGGCTGATATTGTGGAGTTAATATTAAACAGTTGGCCCTGAAGGGATGGACAGACCAAAGGGCAAAAAGTCATCTCCTTATCTTCAGCTCAAGTTTCAACTTTGGGACAAAGTAACTATATACGTCCTTCTACGTGGTTGCTTAAGCTGGACACGATAGATATTCATAAACCAAATGATATAAATTTTAATGCAAAATATTAAAATGGTAGCGGAGATATAACAGGCCCTTAACACATTTCACCCTATCGGAAATACTGTGAAACTTTTCTGCCTTCTGACATACATGCGTCACCCTATCGAAAACATTCTGAAACTTTCCTGCATTTAGTTTACAATTTATGTTAATACCTCTTTGGTACATTTGTCGATAGATGGCGTTTTGCGGAATTTTTTATAAATAATTTCAGATTCGCACAAGGAGTTAAAAACACACGCACCTGAGCTAATTAACTACTTACTTATTATATTATTTTTAAATTTTGTTGCATGCAAGTCCGTAGGTATACCTCTTTCCGTTTAAGAAAGATAATCGAATAGTATGTGTGAGCCGTACACTGTTTCGTTGTGTTTGTGTTTACGTGTATACGTAAGTACCTATAAACACCAACACAAGAAAACAATGTGCCTTTTAACGCACGGCTTACACTCGATTGTCTCATAAAAATGGAAAGAGGTCTATATCAGCTTGATTTTAGTAATATTTTTATGTTTATGGAAAACCATTTTTTGATGTTGCTATTTGTAAACTAATTACTTACTTATCAACTGACAATCACGCCGTTTCCTCGTGGGGGCAAGTAGAGAAGATAGAGCGCAACACTCTTCTGTCCTGTGATACATAGCTCTCGTCACATCTATATTTATAAACCTTCTCACACGAAATAGATTATTTTTGAGGCTCCTAACATCACCACCCTCTAGTATCTGGTTAATCTGGTCATGTCATGTCTTCCGCGTCCACCTTCTCTATTTGACGCCGTCATATACCTACCTATATTTCTTGTCAAGATTTCCTCATTCATTCGCTCCACATGCCCAAATCACCTGAGCGACCCTTTTTTAATTCTGTTCACTACGCTAAGACGCGCTTTAAATTAATTTATTTCATCCTTCAGTTTATCATAAATGGAACTGTCATACAAAGTGATCTCTTTTTCAATGTATTAATTTATCTACCAGCGTTGGTACCAGAATTCCATTGTGTACCGCTAGTCTTAGCTTGACCGACAGATTTCTATTAGAAATTATTGCACTCAAATCACCGTTCATCTTATTTTTTTGCAGTCAACCTTCTCTCTCTATATCTTTCTCAGGTTTTCCTCTTCTCTCGAACGTACTTCTCAATTACAAACTCATCTACTTATTCATTGTTACATTTATTACATTCACTTCATTCATTACCTACTAATATTTCACACGTTGTCTTATTTAATTTCTATTCGAATGACATAACCTTTGACGTGTTGAATTAATCGTTTAGTAGCGAAACATGTTTATCAACTCTTAAACAATTTTTAAAATATAAACCAAATTAGATTAGAACCCATTCCAGAACCGTCAAGAAAATTTGATAAACAATCATCCCAATTATTCACAAAACAAACAGCGAAATCAATAAATAATTGGTTTCGCTGTTCCGCGTCTCGTATCCCAGTTAGGGAATGCAATCCCGATCCCGCGAGATCTCAAGGCATTTTACGGGATCAATCCCAAACCGAAAAATCGGGATTATTGGGATTATCGGGATTGATCAACATTTTTTATGTTTTCTATGTTTAATTGTGTATGTCTATAGAGCTTTTAGTAAATACTTAAAACTTATGTTCATGTCATATTCAAATTGTGACAATAGCTTTGAATAATATTTGCTGTATTTTGTCAACCTAACATAGTAATAAAAACTACTACTAACTCTACTGCATTGACTGATTGATGCTAGGAAAAACGCCTACAAAAACGCTAATGCAATGATTAATAATGAACATTTTATTAAAATTGCTGATATTAAAATGCAAGGCATTGTCGTTAATTGCTATTCAGCTTTATAAATAAAAAAAACACAGGAGTATTCTGGATCCCAATCCCAAGGTAATCCGCGGGATTGGAAATTCTAATCTCGAGGGATCCCAAAAGGGCAATCCCGACTCGGGATCGCATTCCCTAGTTCCAGTGTAAAGATAGATTTTCTTTCGTGTATTTTTCAAATTAGTTAATCTCATTTGTTTTGTAAATAATTGTGATGATCGTTTATCAATTTTTTTGACGGTTCTGCCATGTGCCCATGATTAATTAGGTAATTTAAAAGTGATAAACTATTGGATTCTAATCTATTTTGGTTAATTTTTTAAAAATTGATTAACATATTTCGTTATGAAACCATGCGGAAAATCCTTAGCTTTGTTACAATTAAGATTAAATCTCTTATATATATATAAAAATGTTTGTTTTTTTCTGTTAAGATTAAATCTCTTATAAATATATATAATTGTTTGTTTTTTTAGATCTAAATAATCTAAATAGATAGTGTGAAATCCCGGGACACTTAACGATTAAGATCTCTATATTTTTAATAATTCAAAATGTTATCTATGTATGATAAATAAGTACCCACCCATGTTTTACGACTGATGACGCCACTGACGCACAAAGTGTAATAAATAAAGTGCAATAATAAGTTTGAATGGAGACTTATTTATTTGTGTATGCTAACGGTACGTAGCACTTTTGAAGAGTATAGTAAAAACATAGAGATATTATTACAGTTTAAACAGTACGAAACAAAAGTACACAAGACAGCAATTTAAATAACAGTCACAAGACAGTACACATTTTAAAATGGCTCAGCAAAATAAAAAAAACATGTTCAATTATAAAGTATACACATAAAATTAATTTCATAAAATAATATGTGACGCAAAAATAAAAAAGACAACAAACGTACATGTGAGCAAAGCAGTAAAACTTCAGCAGATATTAAAATAAAACATATATTTTAATAAATGAAGCGTTGTTTCATTTACACAGTGGAAGTTCATGATTAACACAATGATTTATACACAACGTTTTATTCCACTAATTTGAGTTATATAAGCCTAAGCGCTTTCGATGGACACAACCATCATCTTCAGAGGCAAATTAGAACTAATTGTTCAATATGGCCGATAAATAGAAAGTAAAAGGATGACGGAGAATGGGGGGACGGACGAGGCTAGTTATTTATTGACATATACAACAGTAAGTAATTTTTACATACAATAATACTTATTTTAACGATGGGGATGACGCAGTACTTGAATGTTTATTAGGTTATTTTTATTTTTGATTGGTTTATTAATTTCTAATATATTTTACTTATATATTTTACTTATAAATACTTTACTTAATACTTTTTAAAGCAGTCAAGCTATCATTAAATACATCTACAAACTGTTCTTATTGCTCAGTCTGTGTAGTATCGGCAGTGATGAGTATTATTGTAATAGAATACCTTTACCTTTTGAACGCTTGGAACGTTGACAAACGAGAGAATATCAGGACTATCAATTTGAGAATTGATAATTTTGTACAGAAGTCAATTAATTTTCTTCTATCTAACAAACTATATTAATAATTAAATAAAATTACTCAAAATGCATTTCCCTACAAAGGAACTTACCAGACTGCACTTTTACTGATATATATTGGGTTATTGTATTGCATTTTAGTGATTCATTTAGTGATGGCGTTTAAGTCGGTTACATAATAACGTTATTTAAAATTTGTAACTGATTGTATCGATGATTGGTACCTTACTGATTTTGTAATTCTAAACTAAAAATAAAATAAAAAACACACAAAAGAAAAAAAAAGAAGCGTTGCCAGCGATGAAAAAAATAAATAAAATAATATCATACGACACGTACACACTAAACCATATTCCTGTCAACATGCAAAAGCCGGAAGTTTCGAAATTCTCAAAGAGCGTCTGAAGGAAGGTATGTATATTGGTGCTATTTCTTTTATATTCTTAAATTTTGTTTAGAAAAGCGCCAACACATCCACCCATCCAAATTCTGGCGACACAGCTGTTTATATAACCTGCAAACCCTTGCGTTGTGATTGTTTTGTTTTTTAAAACTTGAATGTGTTAAAATTAAATTATTTGCTTGTCATCGTCGTCTCATCGTAGGAGTAAGCGGAGAGGATATAACGCGACATTCTTCCATCTTTGAATACCCATGATTGTTGAATGTTAAAATATTTTACAGTCATCATTCAATATATATATATATATATTTTATTGTGCCAAGTGTTTAGCGGCCGCTTCTACTAAATTTTTCTTCTATGTCTTTCTAATTGATTAATTGATTTGGTTTTAAATTTCAGTTTTTTCTGAAAAAATTGCAACTTCACAATAAGAATGTGTTTTTGAATATAATATATGCGCGTTGTATCAAATGTATCCAAAAAATATTTTGCGGCAGAAACACAAAGTAATTTGTGCCTGCCGCACCAGAAAAAGTGGATTGCTCTAAAAATGGATAATAAACGTTAATCAATTAATAAATGAGACTTACAGAGAAGTTCGATATATTCACGGAAATATATAAGGTCGCTATAGCGTAATTGGAGAACGTGGCTGCCCCGAAAAGGAGGAGATCTGTGGTTCGAATCCCGGTAGCAGCCAAAATTTTTTCGTGGATTTGGATTTTCTGTATGTCTTTCTAATTGATTACTTAATTTGGTTTTAAATTTCACAGAACTTTGTTCTGAAAAAATTGCAACTTCACAATAAGAATGTGTTCTTGAATAAAATATATGTGCGTTGTATCAAATGTGTCCAAAAAATATAAAATGAATTAAACGGTTAATTCTGGCATCCTCTAGCAGCAGAAACACAAAATAATTTTTGTCTGCCGTACCAGAAAAAGTGGATTGCTCTAAAAATGAATAATAAATGTTAATCAATTAATAAATGAGACTTACAGATAAGGTCGATATATTCACGGAAATATACAAGGCCGCTACAGCGTAATCGGAGAACGCGCCTGCCCCGGAAAGGAGGACATCCGTGTTTCGAATCCCGGTAGCAGTCCAATATTTTTTCGTGGATTTGGTTATTCTGTATGTCTTTCTAATTGATCAATAATTTGGTTTTAAAACATTGCAACTTCACAATAAGAATGTGTTCTTGAATAAAATATTGTAATCTATTCAAGATTCTAGAATGTACAGAAATTTTTTGTTTCAGCTATCAGTCAGAATAAGATATAAACGATCCATCAATACACCAAACATTTGACACGGAATCGAAAACAAAACACCTCTCTCCCAACAAACAAGACTCCCTGATAATAATCTTTATCTGACAGCGTAATAAAACAATCCACTTTACTTGTCTTAATTCAAAGTTTCAAAGAATATTAAATGATAAAAATAGCTGTCAGAAAATTGATCAGCGAACAGATTACAATATCAATGCTCTGCTTTGATTTGTTTAATCATTTTAGTGAGAATTAAAAAAAAAACACTTTATAAACGGCTGCCGAAGAGTGCACGAAGGGCAGCGTCTTCATTTCACCGGTAATCGTTCCTTGCATCGGTAAAGATCCTTCTTTGTTTGAGCCTTTATTGATTCTGAAATCATATACAAACTCAAAAGGCCTTACGTAGCGCCCACCTACAATTATATCAATTATAAAATTATGTTTTTGTATAAGATATATAAGATATAAGCAGCTGAGACGTGGATACTAACTAAGAGTTGCCTTTTTCAAGATGCACAAACTTGAGTCCCGACGGAAAATATCCGATCTCGTTGTGCTACATAAGATTCTCAGCGGAGCTATTGATTCTCTCTCTCTATCTGACGTAAATTTGCATGTTAAACCCCGTATAAGAAACCCGGAGTTCTTCAGAATAAGTCATCACACTAATAATGTCGGTTACTTTTCTCCCATTACAAGGTTGTGTCGCACATATAATTTGTATTGTGCTGACTCCAACATTGATGTTGATATTCTCTTGCAGACATCTTATCTTCGTTCAAAAACTCACTCATACACAACATCCATTTTCTAAACGATGACATGAACCTATAGATCCATTAAATCAATCATTCATTAAATACTAATCGCACTACACTCAAACACAAAATATATAATATACATAAATGTACATATAAAATATAATTAATTGCAAAAATACATGTTACTAGAGCGTGCCGAAGACACTTGTAATTGGGATAATGGGCATAGTCTTCAATATAATGTTTAATATCTGAGTATCATGTACCTATTATCCTGTTAGTTTCTTTAATAAATAAAAAAATAAAAAAAAGAGGAATGAGCGAGCACTGGACGTTTTTGAAAGGAAAAGTTTGAGGCGTATCTTCGGACCGGTTCTACAAAATGGACTTTGGCCCAGACGTTACAACAATGAGCTCTATACTCTGTTTAAGGAGCCAAACGTCACAAAATTTATAAAACTGGGAAGACTTCGGTGGCTGGGTCATGTGGAGAGAATGTCCAAGCATCAAGCACCAAAGTCCCTGCTGAACTCAAGGCCAATAGGGCGAAAGAGCTTAGGAAGGCCAAAATCAAGATGGAGTGACGACGTCCTCAAAGATATCTCTGCCTTAGAGCTTCGGAACTGGAGAGAGCTGGCACTAGACCGAGATGAGTGGAGGAAAATTATTGAGGAGGCCAAGACCAACCAAGAGTTGTAGTGCCAAGAATGATGATGATGATAATAATAATAAATCACAATTATGTGGACGACCTCCGATACCTTCCCTAGGCAATCGCACTTATTTGGACACCATCTCCTAGATGACGCCTTAATAATGATCACCTTTCAATATCAGGATATCATTCCACCAAAATCACCTTTTTGTTCACTATCTTTACTCCATTATAAGTGTATTTTCTTGATTTATGACTGAGCGGCTTGTTTTATTTATTTTCTATCTACATACTTTCATCACTGTATTCCGAGATCTCATTTTTTCTTTAGTTTTTATAGAAAATAAAAAGTTACTTTTACGTTAAATGTATTTGAGTGTATTTATTTACGATTTATTTTAATGAATAAGATAAACGTAGATTTTCACACATACCAAGAATATCTAAATTCTTTTATTGTATTTGAGAAATTATTGACGATGAAAAATCAGTCGAGAATCCAGGACGCAGAAATGGGATACTTTAAGTAAGTAGCAAAGAGATCAAATCAAAATTGATATTTTTCAAGAGGATCAACCCGGCGCTGCTTCAATAGAAAATAAATTTGGCAGTATTTGAAGAAGAAGACCTTCAAGAAGGCCTGAGGAACACGAAGGAGACAGATGTAGAGACTCTGTGAAGAAAGGTTTAACTATTTGTGTCCTCAAAAGAACGGCACAGCGCAAGACAGCGAGCGGTGATAAAACGCTGTTCAAGAGATAGTTCCCCGTCCCGATTAGCGTTAACAGTGAATGGTACCCACCGCCTACCCAAGACCGTTCTAAGAGCAAAAGCTTTCTTATGGATCCTACTCAATTGTCTCCAGGTTGACATTTTTTTAACACTACTTTGAAAGACCGTGCCGCCCTGCAGCGGTCGTATAAACCGCTGCGGGACCGCACGGCCGCAGAAATAAACTATTCACTATCCTCACTGTGAGTCTTTATTAAAATAATATACATGAAATAAACCAACACAAGAGTTGTATACCTTAAACATAAAACATTAATGAAATCACAAGGAAAACAAAACCAAGCAAAACAGAATTAAAAAATATATTTTTATTTTTTTTATTTTTTATTTTGTTTTATTTAAAAAGTAATGGAAACCTAAGAGGTTTATGGGTAGTTACTACAAAAACAAAATAAATTAAAGTAACAATAAAAAAATAATTAAAGATAAGTCCCACGGTGGCGGCAGTGGATGGCTTGAAGTCAGACAACGTAAACCGCCCCTCAAGGGGATAATAAATGACAAACAAAAAGAAAAACACGATAACTTCCGGCAACGAAGTCAGGACCAGCAGAAAAAACAAATACTCAGTGCAGGAGCAGCACTCAACAGAGGGAAAATAATTCCCGTCTGCCTGTTAAAGATATGAAACTCACTAAAGGAAAAACACGAAAAAATAACTCTATGATCTCTGAAAAGACCGGAAACATCCGAAGTGCCTTTCATTCCTTACCAGGACGTCGTTTTAAAGATGACGCCCTGGTACTAAAAACACCCCATTCTCATTCAAACCCTCTATCAAATCTTTCGCGCCAGACTGAACCATGCATTCCCAGAGGATACGTTCCGCCGTCTGGGCCACCTGGCCGCATACACACCACGGGTCATCGGAGAGTTCAGATCGAAAAGCTTCGATCTCTACTCTCCGTGACCCCAAAGCATTTGCACCGTGTAGTGGTCCAGCATCGGAAAATGTTCTGCTGCCTTGTTCCTTCACGGTAACCCTCGGGAAGAAGGAATATATCCATCTTCCGGTGGTGGCCGTGTCCCATCTTTCTTGCCATATCTCATGGGAAATCCCTCTAAGCCTACTACCCAATACCCGGAACTGCTTCTATTAGGGTAAGTGGGATGAAGAAGAAAAAAAGGAAATTATTAACTGTAATTCAAAGTAAAAACTTAAAAAAAAATACAAATTAAAAATAAAACAAGCCGTAAACCCGTGAAAAATCCCGGGAAAAAAAATAAAATAATAACGACCCTTGCATGAAACATTTGGGAATCTAAGCCTCATAAGCGGCTAGTCATCATCAGTATTATTTTTGAAATTCAAGCGAGTTACGAAAAGACAGATATTCTAAATTAGAGTATTTGATAGCTCATTAGACACGCACCATTACGTGACACATTTTTATAGTAACTCGTGCAATAAAAACATGGAATTAATGTGTATCACTTTAATCTGTAAATAAAAAAAAATCATTTCTAACTCTAATCGATATTCTCTCTCTCTATGATTCAAATAACAATACGATAAAGATGAGATAAATATGTCAATACAGGCGAAAACTAGTTTTTACCAAAGATGTTTGGTTTATCAAAACTTTAATTTAAAAATTAGATTTAAAACTGCACAGATGGTACAAATCGGCAGTTTATAAGTAAATAACAATTAAATGAAAATGATATCATGCGATAATAATAAGTAATTATTCATTTTTCTACTTATTAAAGAATGCATATTTAAAAAAACATGTTTTTTATTTTGAGAAAAGATGAAATATGAATTCGTACTACAGCTTAAATATACACTTAAATATATTTTATCGGCATTTTTCCTGAATAAATAGCAACAGATTGGCGTTGGAGCCGGCTTTGGATGAACAAAATACATATTATATCTAATTATGCATAGCAATATAAGCAACAAGGAACTAATGAAAAAAAAGTAGGAGAAGCTTAAGTTTTTGAACTTTTTATGTCGTTTCTGCGCAGAAACCGCTATGAGGAGGGATTTGCGGACGATAGTTTGCTTCTTGGAAATTAAGTCGCAATGGAACGTTCTGCGGATGAACAACGTGCATTCTGCGTAAAATAATTTTATAAAAACAACGATTCTTATGTGATTTTTCGACCTGTTTTGTGTATTTTTCAAAATACACAAAACAGTTTTTCGTTAGTCATGCTTTGAATTTCTCATTGCACGTTCCTGATACACACATAGATGTCCTACATGTAGTGTGATTGGGGGTCGCTCCCAGAAATTTCTGGGCGCATCAATACCGGGAATTCCCGGGAATTTCATCGCCCTCAGTACCGGGAAATGAAACTCATTTCCCGGGAATTTCTGAACTACAAAAAGTTGTACTAATTTATGAAAATATTTTCAACTGTTTTCATGCTGTTTTAGTTACAGGTGATTTGATTTTTTGGGAATCGAAATGAATCGACTGCGAATAAAATTACATGACGAAAGTCTCGATGCTATTTCCATTTTGCGTACGCACTACCATCAGCTACGCTAACAGCAACAGTTTCGCTAACCTTACCTAACCTAACCTAACCTAACCTTTCACGACACGTAAATAATTTTATTCGTTATGTTTAAAAGTTACTGTATATTTTGAGTTTCTGATAAGTTAAGAGTTTAGAATTTTTCTTAAGACCAGACTGAATAGTTTTTAGGTACAACTTATTAAATTAATAATTAATATAAATTAACTTTGTTTAAACCACTTATTTATTGAAAAAAATCAATCAACATGTTTCAAAGCCAATGGCTTCTTCATCATATTTACAAAAAAATGAAAACAAAAATAATATTTAAAAATCGAAAGTAGCTTGTTGGTCTTGTGGTTAGGACACTGGCCTCGTGATCCAAAGGTTGCGGGTTCGATCCTCACTCCAGACTAGCAAGTTAGTCCTATTTTCATAGTACAAGCGCTTAGCTTAGTTTGAAAATAGTAAGAATATTGATGTGACACGTATTCCGTGTTCACATCTCTATTTTTTTTAAAAAAAAAAAAAAAAAAAAAAAGATCAAAATTTTTAAATATTATTTTTGTTTTCCTGATGAAGAAGCCATTGGCTTTGAAACATGTTGATTTTTTTCAATAAATAAGTGGTTTAAACAAAGTTAAGTTTTATTAATTATAATTATGTTACCACAAAATAAATTTGCTACATTTGAAGAAGAAGTTATTAAATTAATATTTAAAGGTTCCCCTCTTCATGACAAGAATGATTATTTCTTGTTAAAGTTGAGAAAACACAAGACTTAATTTGTTGATTATTAAAAATTATTATTGAGACTGATTGTTGTTGTACTATTGAGACTGCTTTAATATTTTTGCCAACAATAATTTATTGAATTACGTAGGGTAATTCAGTGATTTGTATTGTGATAAAAGTTCTTTAAAACTATTTCCAATCTTTTATTATAGGCACAACATTTAACACATTTTCTCTCTTATACCTATTGAATTTCCCAGTAGATTAGATTTCCCAGTAGAGTAGATCCAGTACCGGGAAATACAAATCCGATATCAGTACCGTTATATATAGCACTAAGTGTGATATATAACTGAAGGTGCGAGAACTTTGTTTGGGCAGTTAATAATATAATGCACATACACTCGAAGTATTATTAATACGTACTTCAAGTTAATGAACAGAATATCAAATTCGAGATATCGACTGACTAGTTGAGATTTACGTAGCAGGCATTTTCTACCGTAGTAAAATAAAATGCGTCAGTTTGTTTACTTACAATATATGTTTTATCAAACATTTTTTTTTCAACTACTTTATTTTTTGGGTGTTCTTTTTCAACCCTTTTGCAATCGTTTATTTTGTAATATTATTGAAAAAAAAAGACATCTCACGAGGCCATTCAGTCATAAAAGGCCAACAAAGTATAGCGATTTTATTCATTTTTAAAACAAAGTAGATTTGGTAATTTATTATTTAATTATATAATTTAGTTAGTGCCATTTTAATAATATATCCGTATTTAAAATATATGTTTCCTAGTGAATAAATTTTAAAATGATATATTTCCGTACAAAAATGTGATAAAAACGCAAGAGAAAGTATGAGAAAAAATTGTGAAAATTCATCATTCCGGACGATCGCCTTAAGCAACGTATGAAAAGCAGATAATTTTTGAGAAACCGGATGATTAGAAGAATTATGTAAAACTATGTCAGTATCCTTACAAAATATGTTAAATTATGTTAAAATGTTTATTTTAAAATGTTCGGATATCAAAATCTAAGAAATTTATGCTTTTTTTATTTGTGTGGTAGGTAAATTGATTTTTTGAAATTTAATTAAAAAATTTAAAAAAATTTTGGGTGCCTTTCAGCATAAGTCCTTTTTGCAAATGTGTAGTTAAACCTTAATATTTGTTTTCACATGAGTTCCTTATTGGTTACTCAACCCAAATTGTGTTTAATTTTTTTATGTATGTATTACCTACTTGTAATTTTATTATATAATTAACAATTATTGTAATTATAAATAATCATTTTATCATGACGAACGAACCATTGGCTCTGAAACTTGTTGATTTATCAATTAAATAGTGTTATAAACAGATTTTACTCATTGAATGATTTTGCAGTCACTTCGTGGAGCAACATTTTAATTTAAATAATTTATGAATAATAATATCACATTTCAAAACACTTCTATCCTCAATTTGCTTCCGTTAATGATAAAAAAAACCACCACGCGACTCCCTGCCATAGCTGAATAGATTGATAGAATTAAATAATTAAGTTAGTTATTAACTGTACCTTATGATGAGAGGGACTGCTACTCTCTAAAAACTACTACTAAAAGTAAAAAATCACTCAAATATTGTGTTATACTACAAAGTTTAATTAAAAATTATATTTAAAAAGGGTTTTCTTTAATTATTAAAATATTTACAGTTTTCTATAAGGGCCTAAATTGTAAATAAATAAATAAGAGCAATAAATAAATCTGATCTCACGTTTCAAATATATTATATTGTCACGTATCGTGGCTGCAGGAGGAATTAATAAAAACGCTGGGATTCAATACAGGATTTATTGAATACCGATTAATTAATTAAACTAACGTACAAAGTCACTTATCGCTACTAAATGCAACGCTATTCCTTAAATTAAACCGTTTCGCAATTTATCAATCGTAAATAGACACTTTATATTTGCTAACACTTTATTCACTGTTCACTAGAATTTTACATCAATTTCCGCACTTATTAATTTCGCTTCGGTTTCATATTACTACGTAAGAACTTTCTAGAATCGCTGTTGAATTACCGCTTGCTTGGCACCACTGGCTTCTCGCCGCTACCGCTCGCTTGGCCGGCCTGACCCGCCGCCCGCGGCTACCTTCGCTTGTATTATCGCTGTTAACGCGTACGCAAAATAACTCACACCTTACTCCCGTGTATTGTATTTATATGGCTAATGCTGTGTTATCCAGACATTTACAGTGTTTACTAGCAAATATTCGTAAATTTCAGATTTTCCTGGAAAGTTGCAGACGTCACTCGAAAGTTGGATGTGATTCCAGATCCTTCGGTAGTATTGTGCCAACTTCAAACAACTGTCACTTTGACAGAAGTGCGTGATTATTTTTTTAGCCTCGTTACAATACTATATAACCTACATAGCACCTTGTATTATCGCTGTCAACGCGTACGCAAAATAACTCACACCTTACTCCCGTGTGTTGTATTTATATGGCTAATGCTGTGTTATCCAGACGTTTACAGATTTTACTAGCAAGTACTCGTAAATTTCAGATTTTCCTGGAAAGTTGCAGACGTCACTCGAAAGTTGGATGTGATTCCAGATCCTTCGGTAGTATTGTGCCAACTTCAAACAACTGTCACTTTGACAGAAGTGCGTGATTATTTTTTTAGCCTCGTTACAATACTATATAACCTACATAGCACCTTGTATTATCGCTGTCAACGCGTACGCAAAATAACTCACACCTTACTCCCGTGTGTTGTATTTATATGGCTAATGCTGTGTTATCCAGACGTTTACAGATTTTACTAGCAAGTACTCGTAAATTTCAGATTTTCCTGGAAAGTTGCAGACGTCACTCGAAAGTTGGATGTGATTCCAGATCCTTCGGTAGTATTGTGCCAACTTCAAACAACTGTCACTTTGACAAAAGTGCGTGATTATTTTTTTAGCCTCGTTACAATACTATATAACCTACATAGCACCTTGTATTATCGCTGTCAACGCGTACGCAAAATAACTCACACCTTACTCCCGTGTGTTGTATTTATATGGCTAATGCTGTGTTATCCAGACGTTTACAGTTTTTACTAGCAAGTACTCGTAAATTTCAGATTTTCCTGGAAAGTTGCAGACGTCACTCGAAAGTTGGATGTGATTCCAGATCCTTTTTTATTTTATATTTTATATTTTTTTAGCCTCGTTATAATATTATATAACCTACATACATCTTATTTGTAGGTACTTATTTTGACA
This sequence comes from Agrypnia vestita, assembly GCA_016648135.1. Taxonomy (NCBI): domain Eukaryota; kingdom Metazoa; phylum Arthropoda; class Insecta; order Trichoptera; family Phryganeidae; genus Agrypnia; species Agrypnia vestita. The sequence goes on along the minus strand of JADDOH010007881.1, from coordinate 51,537 downwards.
ATAGTTCTAAAAAATATTACAAGTGCTAGTAAAATATAAATGTATTTGTTTTCGTTTTATTTTTTTTTGATCTCTGTATTAAATATGTAAATTTTGACCAAAATATCCATGATGTGTATGTTCATTTTCACAGCGCTAGTTTATATTTAAAGCTAATCACAGAGCGAAGATGTGTTTTTTATCTTTATTATATTTTTTCAAGAGATTAAAATATCTCCGTGTAAGATAAGATAAGCGGTCAATTTACATTATAATTATGTTTGCTATAAAATTATTGAGACGAATATCTGTAAATAAATACGTGCACCCTGATAAAATTCTTTATTATTTTTTTAAATTTTTTTTTCCGAGAAGCTTAAGAAACATTATTTAACCGTTCTTCAATAATTTATTTGTCTGATTATGCCAGGTCTTTTGTGGATGCCTTTCGTTTCTTGGTTTCAACTTTTGCCTTCTATATTTTATTTACTATCCTCTCCTCATTCAAACGTTCCTTATGAGGAAACCATCTCTGGAACCCATTTTTTATTATTTAGATGTTAATTTGTATATTCTTCTCACTATGGTACATTAATTTCCTACATGTACACCACGTTTTTATCCGTAAATAAGGGCTTTAAAATAAAATACACCGTATTCACCCTTATCTGGTAAAAAAGCAATGCATTATTACCTCTTCACATCGTAAATAATATTCAGAATATTTTGAGTATGTACATTTTTTTTCAAGAACACAATATTGGATTTCATCCCCAGGGATATTATAATAAAAGTAGCTTTGTCTCTGTGAGACATCTATAATAAATATATCTTGATAAATAATTTTTATAAAATGTACGAATAAATTTTGTGCTTATTTTGATGCTGAATAAACGCCGATAAAATACAGATTTCCTTATTTTTTTCGAAAGAAAGTAAATGCATTTCTTTGCTATCGAAATGCAAAATGTTTTTAGTTAAGTTTGAAGCTAAAAATCAACATTAAAACCATTAGATACCTGCTTTTTTCTGGTAAGAAAAGTAGTGAATCCTACATAATTTACGTAGGTATATATACTAGGTATCATACATGGGTATATATACCTAGAGAATGTATTGCTTTGAAGGCTGTTCGATAAAATTCCGCGTTTGTTTATACGTCCTCGATTGAAATATAAGCAATTGATTTCAGGGGCCTTCAGGCACAAGCCTTTAATGGAGGTTGTAAATGAAAGAAAAATACCAGGAATTCCTTAAATGTTTTTCCAACAGTGAAACACAAATAAACAGAATTTTGGAGTTTTTATTGGTTTAGTTGGGCATTGTATACAGGTGTATCAGAGCTAGCAGCAGAAACTTGGCTGCTAGATTCCTGCCTATGTTATGAGTCTAAAACTTTCAAGCAACCATAACCTATGAAGTTATGGAGATATGCAATATCAAAGTTTGTATTTTTTTTCAATATTTATTACTTATTTTTTGCAAAAAGTTGAACTATCATTACAATAACTTATATCAATTATGGAGAATTCATTTGTTTCAATGCAACATAAATAAATTGATAAAAATCTTTAAAAATTTTTTTTTTTCAATTTTTGTAAGGTTTTTTATTCAAGTTGTATTAAAGCGAATGAATTTTTCAAAATTAACATAAATCATTGTAATGATAGATCAACTTTTTTCAAAAATAAGTTAGAAATATTGAAAAGAAAATGAAAATTTTGATATTGCATATCTCCAAACTATTGATATTAGGTCATTTTTGCTTGAAAATTTTAGACTCATAACATCGGCAGAAATCTACCGGCAAAGTTTCTTCTGCTAGCTCTGGTACAACCTGTATATATACATAGTAAATACGCTATCATTTGCTTACATTGATATTTATGGGTTTCTCGTGTATTATTGTGTTGACAAATGCTTTCCTAAATAAAGATAAATTATAGAAGTCTCACAGAGACGAAGCAATGAATATGAGAGACATGTATGAAAGTGTTTTTTATATGACGGCCCAGGGTGTACAACCTGTGTGAGCTGGCTTAAATGATGCACCGTTCACCAATTCCATCGTAAGAACATTATCAAATTTTTAAATGTTCTATATATGTTCAAATCTGTGAATCTTTCGTTTATTTGAATGGATTATGCTAGAGGAATCATTTTTCATGAACGTATACATAGATTTTCGCAGCTGGTAATGATACCTCTATATTTTAAAGCGGAGTAAAAAGCAATATACTTTTTTAATGTATTGATGAATCTCTTAGCAATTATTTTAACATATATTATTATTAAAAATTATCTACACTTTCTCCATAACACACCTTCACGGTTGTCATACTGTCTTCTGCGCATGAGTGCTTAGAGTTGGTGCAACTGCAGTCACATATACTAAATTTGATCCTGATCGCGTCTTTTGCCTTTGGGATATAGCGGTGTTAACATGTCCGCTCCGCTAGCAGTTTGCACTGAGGAGGTATAACGAACATTGATCCAATTACTCTGTCATACGTTCCATAAAAGGGACTGAAATTCAGTTCTGTATCACACGTAAAAGTGTTTTTTTTTTGTGGATTAAGAAGTTTTTAAGTGCTTAGACAAGTGTGATGCACAAAGAGAAAGTAGGACCCCTGTCCAACTTCACCATGGATGGCAAGATTCAAGAGGCTCGAGCATCAGTAGGGGCTGTAATCAAATGAGTAAGGGATGTAATACCTGTACCAAAGTTATACTCAACAATAGTACGCTGTAACTAAGGTAAATACGGCTACTTGAGCATTAAAAAAATGCCAATTGTGGATAGAAAAAATGTACAGCCGATATCGAAGCTATTGCTCATAGAACGGCCCTGGGTGTGTGTTGGGGCCCTCTGCTCAGTACCTAAGAGTATCACATCAAAATTGATTCACATGATGTAACGAATTTTGGGGACTTAAAGTAATTCTTTTTTCACATACATAGGTACAATGATTGTAATCGGTCTTCAAAGCGGTTGTCACATGAACTTAGAAAATATTAGGTGTTAGGATGACATATAATTGAAAGCACCTGGAGAAATTTTACAGTTGCACAACATATTGCAAATGTAATTAATAATGAAACCAATTGACTTGACATAATAATGCATAATTGTGTATCATGCATGGCGATAATAATACTTATTGACTTTTAATATTGCACAATAAACTCATGTAGATAAATTGATAACAAAATGACTAGGTAAATGGAATCGAACCTACTTATCTCCTTTATGAGTCTATTAATTAGTTCAATCACTTTATTAAAATGTAACAAAATCACAATAAATTTTAATACACGTATATGGAACATCTTAATCCTACAAAAATATAATTTCTTTATACTTTGACGAGTTAAGTGTTTGTAGTGTTGGTGTTCTGAGAAGAAAATGGCCACCCGTACAAAGATGTCTTTTTTGTGTCGGCATGTGGCATGTATTGTGTGAGTGGTGTGTGAGATGATTAAGCAGGTGCAGGATAAGCAGATGGTAACTTATGCTCACGGTTATCTTTAGTATTTATTTGTAGAGATGGCCTTGAGTATAGAAACATGGCATGCGATGGCTACGATGGTCGGCGAAAGAGTGATGTACCTATTTGCGATTGGGACCTGGTTATCCGCATTCAGCCTCTGATTGGTGTATGCGGCTAGAGACGCGACGCGTCTGGGCCACCACAATGCTTTTGATTTCACAGGACAGGATTCGTTCTAATTATTTCTGATGTGAAACTTCCTTGGGCACGTAAGGATAAATTCAAATGGACTAAACTCATCGTTATATCTCGTTACTTTTTCACTTAGGGAAAACGCACAACCACAATAAGCTCTTTGCTTTTGATTTGTGAAGAAAGAATCGTTCTATTGATAAAATATTGCGACGAGGCAGTAGTATTTCTGGGGCATGAATATTTTTCTGATAATGTCGTGATAAAAAATTTACAAAATAAAAACTTAAATATATCTTTGTTGTACCCCCATACATACTTGTAAACTTAAAGTTGAATATAATAATAAAAAAATAAAAATTGCATCGGCCGGGAATCGAACCCCAATTGCTCGCATTCCTGTCACTACAACACTTTTTTTTAAATAGAGATGCGAACACCGAATACGTGTTACATCAATATTCTTACTATTTCCGAACTAAGCTAAACGCCTGTGCTATGAAAATATAACAAACTTGCTAGTTTGGAGTGAGGTTCGAACCCACGACTTTTGATCTCGAGGCGAGTGTCCTAACCACAAGACCAACAAACTACTCTTTAGTTATCATTTTTTATTGTGAAGAAATTTACATGTCAGTAAAAAGAAATATTGATCTTTTTCTGTCTTATATTAACATATTATTATATTAATAATAACCTTTTTATTAATGGGGCAAATAAATTATGCATCAATATTGAACCAGATTTTTATAATTGAAAGGTATGGTGGTATTTGTGATGCAAAATAATACTTTTTAATGCACACATGTTGAGTTAAATTTATCATCACTCTAGTTTCGAGAGTGACTGCTCCTCTAAAAATTATAATAGTAACAAATTTAACTCAGCGCCTGTCGATTTTTTTTCTTTGAAAATTTTACACAACTAGATGCCATTATATTTTTACACTGCAATTTAAGCTACGCCATTTTTGACAGCCAGTTTTTAAACTTACATTTTTGTTCGCAGGCCTCGCGTTGAAAACGCCATGAAAGGAACATGACAAGTGAAATAATGAGATTTTCAGATAAGCTAGGTATAAATTAGACACCTTGGACATGATGTCCGCTAGTCGAACAATTTTGACTACCAGGGAAACAATGTGCAGTTGCTTCGTACAAAAAATCTGAATAAAGAATAAAATATAAAAAAACTTAAGTGTATTGAGACAAAAACAGTGAAAATATAGTAGAGTTTATGGTGAATTACTAAAGTGCTTAATTTACATATATAAAATGTTAACAGGGTGGAAATTACGTCTTTCGAAATGTATGTTAATATTTATTTTACATTATTCGCATTCATACTTAATAAAATTATACGTATATATAAATAAAAATAATAATCTTCAAGTTTGTGTTTTCTGGGGTATTATGCCATGTTGTTACGACATTTCGGGTCGACGTTTCGGATCCCATTTCAGGGTCCATCATCAGGGCTGATATGTACCCCAGAAAACACAAACTTGAAGATTCTGAGTGGCCGTGAAAACCTAAGAACAATATATCATTAATTATTTTGTTATAAAATAATAATATGTAAAACGGTGGCATAGGCAAATAAAAACTCCTTACACAAATAAATATAATTTTGTGGTGACATTATTAATATAATTAACACGAAAATACTTCGCTTACACAATTAATTTATTGAAAATACCTAATGTTTCGGGGCCAATGATCCCTTCATCATTGTCACTGTCATAAATCTTAAACATCTGAAATATTTCCAGCATATGTATCTCCCCGTACGACTGATTAATCAATTTGTTATGAATCATTGCAAGGTCTTATGCGTAGGTATTATAATATATTCATATATTCATAAAATTAACTGAAATTCCAATAAATCATTTTATAAACGACAATACGATTGTTCCACTATTTAATTAACAGTTACATTACATTACGTTTATTGTACATTTTAACCAATTATGTGCAAAATTAACTGAAATTGAAAAATACGATTGTTGTAATTCTCTATATAACAATATCCATCACTAAAGCTACCAGATGGCGCAAATAATGATGAGGTATAAAATAATAAAAATGCATAGTTCTCTGTTTAACAATGTTCGTCACTAACGCTACCAGATGGGGCAAATAATGCTGAGGTATTAAAAATGCGGTATTAAAAAAAACGTAGTTCCCAATGTAACAATGTAAGTCACTAACCCTATCATATGACGCAAATAATGATGAGATATAAAATGATAAATTGTATTTGAAATAAAAATAATAAACATTATTTAATTAAAATATTAAGGACATAGAAAATGGTTAAGTATCGAAATTTAAATGAATTATTATTGATCGTTGTCAGCCAACAGACAGAGTATAGACACATTACATAAATAGATTAATTAACGTTATATTATGGTATATGTTAAATTATATATCCATTTATTTTTTAACATTGCTTATAAATATTTATGCTGGAGTAATATGAAATCGATAGAATTTATTTTCTTGTCTTGTACCAGAGATAACGTTATTTAAAAAATATATATATTTCGTAAATGTACTAGTATATGTTTGGGGGAGCTAAAAGAAGCTACAGCTTAGAACATAGAAAATATGACAGCTATCATAACTATTGGATCTACAATTCCTCGTAGATCTTGACATCCTCAAGAATTTTCTTCCATTAATCTCTATTACGAGATATTTCTCCCCAGCCATGGATATCTGAGACAGATGCATCTTGTAATACTCCTTCTCAATGCACGAGTCCGTACCGTCACTGCTCCACACCGGTGCGGGGCAGTGCGGTCTTGCTAAATAGTGTAAAAAATGTCAATTTGGCGACGTATGAGTAGGACCGATATGGGATCTTTTGCTCAAGGAATGGTCCTGGGAAGAAGGTGGGTACCATACAAGTCTAATTCATGGTCTTAGTCTTCCCAAAAATTATTTACATCAATATGTATTTGGTGGAAATTTCGGAATCCTACGTCAGGGGTTTGTCACTGATGATGATACAGATAATTCTTATCAGCTTTTATCTTTTGATAATAAAAGTGCGCAGGGAAACCCGGCTCACAGCCTATTTCGGCAACAAGTGCTAACAAAATATTCATGTCCTTTTAGTGAATTATAATCAAATACGTATTTTGGAATTTTCATTTATATATACAGGGTGTAACAGAGCTAGACCACAATGCTTTACCTGTCAAAATTATGAGTCGATAATTATCGAGCTATCATGTCCTCATATCGAGATACTTCAAAGTTTACCTTAAATCCAATATTAAATATTCATTCACTTCAAAACAACTTAAATAAAATTATTAATATCTTGCTACAAAATACGACTCAAATTTCTGCAACATTTATTTAATATTCGACAAATGTTACTTTTATGATAATCAAACGAAGATTTACAGAAGATATGTCAGAAATATTGAAAAAAAATCGTGCGTTAAGAGCGCTTTGAGGAGATTTTTTTACGAAAATGGCGCTATAAAAATTGTCTATTTTTATCATTTTTATAAAGTTATACTTGAAAACCAAAATAAAGATAAAGTTGTAATATATATTAATGACGTTCAAAATATTGAGTTGTAAATATTTGTGAAAAAAAAAATAAAACTCATACTTTAAGATTAAAAATCATTGGGGCCAATAGAAACATTCTTAAATAAATGGTTCGCATCTAAGATAAGCCCCGCTATAAATGAAGTGTATTTTGATGGGCTAGAGAGAATTGGTAGTGGTTATGTCATGTAGTTACCATGTTGCCGACCGCGCGTCCAAGGTTGGAGTCTTTCACCAGCCGTGTAATTTTGGTTTTTAGCCGTGAAATCGAATAAAATTATTATATTTAGATAAACTGAAACATTTATTTCAAGTGCATTTCCTGGTCTTGCATTTTCGCTACATGCCCCGCTACATTCTGTTTCCCGGTACGTGCATAAGTCGCTTATCTCCATAATTATCGATTTCAGGACATGGTTGCGTTAACATTTTTGATTCATAATTTGGACATTATATTTAATTATATAATTAATATATATTTATATAATTATTTTTATATATAATTTTCGACTAGTTCTGCTACACCTTGTATATGCTTAGACTTCTATTAGTGATGTATTGCTCAGATGTTTTATGCATGATTTTTTTGCCAGAAACAGAAAAAAACACAAAAAACTCAAAATAAAAAATGCTGGGGAGCCAATTGTGAATTATTACTTGAAACCGGAACTGCCATTGCAAATTTTTCTCAATAAACATTGATTACGATTTCCTTATAATATTTAGTTTTTTAATTTAATCTCGAAAGGTTAAAGTCTGCAACAAAAGTGCGCAATCCGTATATATGAATAATCGTAATCTATATCGGACAAATTGAATTAGTGATCGACATCAATAAGCAGTAATCAATCAAGTCATTGAACAATATAATTTATTGATTAGGGACGTGTCACACATTTTGATTTAATTTATTGACCGATAAATAATTATTGGAATGTGTAATAATGTAGTAATGTAGCAATACATCTAGTTTAAATTATAATTTAACGTCATGCTTGCCAAAATAAAACTGTACATGTATTTTCAGAGAATTCACAGTGCTTTTTGAGACAACTTTTTAAGACAACTTTTTGTCAAATCAACTATCATTTCATACATTAAAAACAATGTTCACACATCTATACTTAACCGTAAATCTCATCATAATATTAGACAGAAAACACTCGACCTAGACGAAATACTGAGACCAAAGACAGCACATGGACAAAACAATTATGCATACTTAGCACCTAAATTGTATAACAACATAAAAATAAATTATGTATACTTATTTAAACCTATCCGAAATCAAAAATTAAATTAAAAATCACAAACTTGCTACACAATTATAAGGCAGAAAAAAAATGATAAGCTATTATATTTTTTTTTCTGCAAAAAATTTCGTAACTGACAGTAAAATACTTATTATATAAATTACAAAGATAATATATACTTCCTTTCTACAACAAATACATAATAAACTTCCGGAACAACCCTAAGTTAACACCACTTCCATCCTTCTTCTTACTCTGTTTGTTTTACTAGGTTTATACTACTTCATGCTGTGTTTTTTACTAGATTTATATTCTTTCTACATACATTACGTTTTTGTTATTATGTTTTTTCTTCAGCCCACCAATATATTCATTGTATTACTTATACTTAAATTGTACAACATAATTTTAAAATTGTATGTAGGGAAAAATTTTCATTGATTGAAAAATGTTATGTTAGTAATAAAAACATTCAGTCTAATTTACATGTACTACAACGTCATGTAACAATGAAATTTTGCAGTTTTCGATTAAGTGATTTGACAAGATCTTCCCAATGACAACGTGTTGAGAAATCAATTAAACGTAGTTTTCATAAGTAACAAAAAATCCATTGAATTTTATTTAAAAGTTGATAAAACAGAATATGAACTCATGCATGTAGGGTAGGAGCCAGCGACTGCCAGACTTACGTTATAGTAATGATTTCTGTAGACGTACACCATAGTAGGTACGAAGGTTTGGATATTATGATATTTGAGTTTGGGGGATTTAAGCAGATATGTTAGAGGTATTACAGGTACAAATTTTTTTACATTAATAACGTGATACATATTTTTGACTAGAGTACAAAACAATACTTTTTTGTTGTCCACCATAAATGTTTTTTTGTTGACAAATTTCAACCATAAATGACGTTAGCGTAATTTAAAAATTGAAACGTATTATATAAATGACATACAGGGTATCTCATAGCTAATAGAAAAAGCTTTACGAGTGGATACCTGCATTGATAATGAGCCGAAAATGTAAACATGAAATAATATCAATAGTTATGGAGGTATTCATTATCTATATTTGCTTTTTTTTCAATATTTTTGACTTATTTTTCGCAAATAGTTGAAATATCATTTCAGTAACTTATACGGATTATGAAAAAGTCATTCGCTTTAAAACAAATCGAATAACATGATAAAAACCCCGCAAAAATTGAAAAAAATATTTTTTTACACGTTTACAAGAGTTATTAAATCTTGATTAATGTCGATCCATCTGGGAACAACAATCCAGTCATTATGTTCTTGAAAAATTTCAAACATTCCCAAAATATTGTGAAAATATGTTGATGCTAAAATTTGATTTGATTTTAATATATATTCGACGTAAACACAATGAATTATCTAGCTAGAGATTGAGAGATGTTATCGTTTTCATACTTATAAAATTTTAACATTAATTAGCTTATCATCACAGAAAATATTTTTATACAATAAGTAATGTTTAATTTAAAGAAATAAAACCGCTTCACCAAATTCCTTCGTGGTTATATTATTTACAATTATTAAAAGAAAATACTTTGTAAAAAATTTTTTTTATTGAATTATCAACATGTATCAGGAACACTCCCTTCATCAGGATACAACGTATGCTTAAAATCAAAGTAGGAAATCTAGACAAAAATTGTCATAAATAAAGTCCAGATTAAAAAAAATACTCAGTCACTGAAATCAATTTTCGTCATAGTGGAACAAAAAATAAATAACAGAACAGTATACCTATATAATCATCTGATCTAATTATCATCGTCATCCTTATCGCTTTGTCTTAGTAAGGTCGGGGACCCAGAGACTCGACAAGGTGCTTCCATATTCCCTTGTCTTGTGCTGCTTCCGTATGAGTTAGCCAATCCAAACAGAATCTGTTTTCATGCACATTTTTTGGTGTTTCTCCAAGCTCAATCTGGGGCAATCTACCACACCGGTCGTCTTCTTTCGGGCTGTCCAAGAGGATACATGTCCAAGGCACCTCATATGTGATTTTTCAATATGTAGGAGTAGGGGCTCCATGCCGAGTGTGTGCCTTATGTTGGCACTTCTCACCCTGTCCATCTGTGTCACTCCTGCTACCCCCATTAGAAAACTCATTTAGCCGGGATCCTTGCTCTCATTCTCTCCGTTAGCATCCAAATTTAATGGATACATATAAGGGTGGGCCTGTACTCAGATTTGAAAACAATCAGTTTTGTCTAGACGCTTAGCTCTGATTATCTTATCACCGCACTATATAGAAAATAAAACGCCGGCCGCACCTCCAATTCTTCTATCTAATTCAATTTCCTGCCTCCCGTCGGTAGAAAATTCCAACCCAAGCTATTTGAATTTATCGACTTGCTTCATCTGGGTCTCTTGTATACTTACTGATCGAGTACTGCTCTTTTTTGCAGTAATAACCTTCATTTTAACTTGAGTGCACTCTCCATTGGAGAAATTCATCCACTCTCGCAGGTCCTCTTGTGTAGGCGTCTTATTATCCGCGAAGAGTAAATAATCCATTTACACATCTCCAACTCTCACAGCCCTTATTATTATTATTATAGCTTCTACGGTTTATCCGGTCCATATGAAGGGTAAAAAGGATTGGCGAAAGTGGGCAACCTTGTCTCAATCCTACTCCAACATTGAACTCCTTCGGTATTGCGCCGTTTATTAGTACTGTCATGTTCCGGCGTTTGATAAGGGTATTATCATCGCAGGGTTGCAAAGTATACGCACCCTGCACCCGGAGAACTTTTCTGTACTGGCGTACGTGAGAAACGCCAAACTTGGTATTAATATCAAGGTTCACTTCCATAATCTATAAAAGGGCACATCAGATGTTTCAGCCCCGTCAGTCTAATTTTAGTTGTATTAAATCTCACATGTTTACGTTACTGTATTATCCTCAATAAATAGTTCAAACTTTTACAAGTGTTTCCTTGTGAATTTAAAGCATTGAGTAGAAGAAGAAAACCACCCTGAAATCGCTCCCTGCTGTCTATAAAATAATTTGTTCCACTTTAGTGTGTAGCAGTACGCATCTTTTGCAATCCCCATACAAGGATTGAATTGCCCTTGTAAGGTTTCTCTTGGTCTCTTGCTATTCCGTATTCATCCAGCACTATCCACAGGACGTCGCGCGGTACCAAAAGGTATGCTTTCTCCAAGTCCATGAATCCTGTAAATCATATTCCGAGCTTTTCTAGATAGTTTGTTACAGCGTTAACAATTGGCCTGTTGTGCCTGTTCCGAATAATTTTATTTGATATTCAAATCACATATTTCTTCCTAGATTTTGATGTAATTATATTGAAGAAAAGTAATGAAATATAATATATATTGACTTAATTGTTTGACAATTTGCGCAGAATTTAAAAGAATGTGCGCAAAAAATAATTGCATGCATTGAGAGACGCTTTGAAGAACTAATAATTGGTGATAATTTGATCGCCTCGACTTTTTTCTGTCATGTTTCATCTTTTTTAGGATTTTCAGTGAAATAAAGTGCATATGAAATTAATGCAAATTTCAAGCACAATCAGTTACGCTATAAAAATTAATTCTCTCGGCGTATTGCTAATTCAAAAAATTACTCATTATATTAAAATTTTGAACTGTATTAATATTTTTTTGTATATATTTCAGTTTTCTTGATCCCGCAAAGATGGGTGATAGGCATCATGGGCTTCTCTTGCATCATGGTGGCCTACACCCTCAGGGTCTGCCTGAACATCGCCATCACGCAGATGGTGGTCAGCAGGCCCGGGGCTGGAGTCATCCACGATCCAAACGCCTGTCCCGATTTGGACGTTTCGTCAGGAAACTCCTCCAGCGTAAGTCATATTATGGTTTAATCAGTACATTAATTAGATTTATTGAAAATGACGCATCTTCATTTGGTCTCAGAAAAACTAAAGTAATGTAACGAGATGGTAAAAGAGTTTACATACAGAATCCCTCTAACATGTTGATGACAACAATAACATCTTAAACATTAAAAAATAAAATTATCTTTTCCAGAGTTCGAAAGACCAACGTATTGCGTATATAAAGCGGGACTGACAGCTGCGCAGATCGAGTTTGTTTTTACATTAGCATCGGCGCGATATCGGCCGTGAAATGATGGCCGGGGTAGCTAGTCGTGAGATAATCAGAGCGACATATATTATGCGAAATAATCGAGCGAAGTACCTAAGTGGCGATTAAGATAAGTGTGACTACTTATGTGCGACATTTAAGTGGAATGTTCTAGTGATAGATAAGTGTTACCCAGAGATAATAAAGTTTTCATAGACAAGTGATAAAATGCAAATTAGCGTGTTTTCAAGAACAGTGTCCTCATTTATCTCATCTTAAGTGACTGTCAATTTTATAAAATAATTAATCACTAATTACTAACTCGCTAATTAATTTCCTGTGTTTTCATTTGTTTGCCGCAGCCACGACCCGTGACAGTAATATATGTACCTACCTTCACAGCGGGATTTTAAAAAAGATTTTTATTCGGACGCCCAAAATATGTGACGAAACTCTTTCCACTCCAAGGCTTTTTTGTTTTAATTCCACCAGCTCCACGCCAAAATTGCATTTATATAAGTTTTATTTTTTCTTTAATAAAATTGATTTTTTTCTTATCTGAATATATTAATTTTGCGATATATTACATATTTCTACAAATATTATAATTAATAATTCTTCTATTTTTAATTCATTTAGGTATGGTATTATTCAAAATAAATTCGGAATGAGGTGAAGATGTTGCCTCACATGTTTATTTTCTTCCAACATTATTTTTTCTATGAAAGCACACAGCGCAATCTTTATGCTTCCCCCTGGTTATAAACAAATAAAGTGAGGGGTATAGTCAAGTTAAAAATAATGGAACAATTGGATAATAATATGCAATGAATAAAATAAAAGTATTATATTAGAAATATTATACATTTATTGTGAAATTGCAATTTTTCCAGAAGAAAGTTCTGTGTAATTTAAAACCAAATTTTTTAATCAATTTAGAAAGACATATATACATAAAAATGTAAGAGGGTGATATGAGGAAACTAGCGTTGTAAAGAAAAAAAACCTGGGCTTCCACAAACAGCAAGGTCACCCGAAAACATTGACCTGGTAAGGCTTCCGATTTCCTCAGCGGTCTGTCCGCAAATATGCAGCTGCTATTAGGTTGTCTGCTTGTTCTGTGAGGCGAATCCTTCACGAAGAACTAAAATGCGCTATTAGAGCTCTCACAACCCCAGACAACTCCACCAGCATCCCCTTCATTCCACGAGGAATAATTTTTTGTGAATGTAGGGATTGAAATGCATACTATCACGAGTCGAATTGATCCATGGTTTTTTGATGAGAATACTGAGAGTCTGTCTCGTAGACAGCTTGCAGAACAAACTTTTAAAAATAATCAGTCAAAAATTTTACGAGCGAGTAGGTCAAGTAACGAGCTAACGAACCGCACAAGTATTGATATTTTCGATGCGAATTCAAGTATTATTAAGAATGAAATGTTTGGGAGAGTGTTGTTCTAAAAACTGTTGTTTTAAAAACTAGTGCTATTTTAAAAACTAATTTAAAAATTGTTTTTATACTTTGTTTATTTCACTTTTCTCTTGATTTATTGCTTTTATTACTGTTTTCATACTTTGATTATTGCTGTTTTTATACTTTGTTTATTTCACTTTTTTCTTGTTTTATTTCTTATATAATTGGTTAGATTAGCGTTAAGATCTAAAATTACATTTATATATTGAGTCGTTCATAATTGAGCTCTAGTAGGATATTTCAAGATGTTTCTTTGATTTATTGTACTGTGAAATTGTGAATGCTGTAAATAAATAAATAAATAAATAAATAAATAAATAAATAAATAAATAAATAAATAAATAAATAAATAAATAAATAAATAAATAAATAAATAAATAAATAAATAAATAAATAAATAAATAAATAAATAAATAAATAAATAAATAAATAAATAAATAAATAAATAAATAAATAAATAAAATAAAAACAAAGTATAATTTGTTGTATAATTTGAATGATTCCAGATTCACGGACAGTATAAATGGAACGAGGAGACGCAGGGGGTGATCCTCAGCGCCTTCTACTACGGGTACGTGGTGACGCACGTGCCCGCCGGGATGATCGCCGAGCGGTACGGCGCCAAGCACACCCTCGGCATCGGCGTCTTCATCACCGCCATCCTCACCCTGGCCACGCCGGCCATCGTCAAGGCTGGCGGCGACAACCCCGCCGGGCTCATCGCCGTGAGGATCATCGAAGGCCTCGCGGAGGTGAGCATGTCGCACAAATAATACTGCTCTGGATTACATAAAGTGAACACTACTAGCGATGCTTTAGAGATTGACTAGAGACAATCATTTCATTGTTGAGAAGAGCGAAGACAACACTTAACATTATAAATTATATTTCAGGGTCCGACGTCCCCGGCTCTAGCTGCCCTCATGTCGCGCTGGGTCCCCAAGACGGAGAGAGGTCGTTTGGGCTCCCTCATCTTCGGAGGTGCTCAAATCGGCAATATCCTGGGCACCGTGGTGTCAGGCTTTGTCATGTCGGAGGATGGCAACTGGCCGAACGTTTTCTACATCTTCGGAGGCCTGGGGGTGTTGTGGTTTATTTTGTGGGTAAGCAAGATGTACAAAGCTTTTCTTTCTGTAAGTCTTTTCTCTCCATAATAATTTCCTAGGAATTCTTGACCGAAGTGGTTTCCCGTTGCCTACCCTTAGGCCATTACATTCTTGGACAGTAGGAGCGCCTCCGCTGACTCTTTCAGAGTTTATCCGCCACCATCACTTTTATATATTCCGACCTGAATATATAGCACAATTGGAACCTCGCTTCTAATCATTTCAGAGAAGCTCCCAACGGTTTTTTTTTTCTTTCTCCCAGGTGATTGCCGACGTCTGGGGGATCCTACAGGGTTAAAGTTAACACGTCGAAAAAATGTATTTTAATTGAATAATACTTATTTTACAGAGTCTCCTAGTGTACAGTGATCCCAGGACTCACCCTTTCATATCTGATGGGGAACTGGAATTCCTGACGGAAAACATCCCTAAGAAATCTGAGAAGTCTGTTCCGTGGCGAGCGCTGATGTCATCCTTCGCCCTGTGGGCAATCGTCATCGCTGCGGTAATTAATAACTTGATTATATTTTGCTATAACATGATATATAAGCTAAACAATCGACATTTCTTTATTTTTTATTGAGAAAAAATACCCCTTTTATGATATTAAATATATGACTTAGATGTATGCAAATATCGTTTTACATTCTCAAGATACGCATACTTCATCCAAGTAAATAATAAATGTAGTATCTACATACTTTATTCTCTCGAAAACTTACAATATAATATACGAATATCTCCATCCCTTTGTTAGATTATTAAAAGCAGTCTTTAAACTTCGATTATTATATAATAATTTTTTTCAGCTACATTTGATTGGATTTTTTACGACTTTTGATTATAAAATAAACGAATCAGAGAATGGTTTTTTGTCGATTATTATTTTAGCTTAGGTATGCTATTTGTTCAAATCAAGATACTTATAAATTTGTACAAATTAAATTTATCAAATTACCTACTCAACTCGGTTTTAGAAGTTAAAATAGAAAGCGCATTGATAAAATAGAATCGAGAATAAATTAAGTAGGTATTTAAAAAGCCAGCATCAACGCAAAATAATTTTTCGTGCAAAAGAGTTCCTCATTAATGTCACAATTGAAAATGGGGAATTTTTCTTGTGCTAGTCAATACATTGAAAAATAATTCTTACATAAAGAAAAATAAATTCGTGCATATACTCATGTACGCGCGGTAGAAGTTATACTTCTAAAAACAAAAACTTTCTTAAATAAACGAAAGAAACATTCGTGAAATCGCATATAAACAGAATCTGACAGCTGATAAGAATTCAATATGGCGTCGTATTTGAGAAGTTGTCGAAGAAAATAAAGAAAGAAGAAGAACATCACACGAATTGTGTACAGGTCCACCAAATGTTGACTATCACTTGAGAGCACATCTCCCTATCTCTAGCGGCTCGAAACAGTTCTTCTACTATCCTTATTCCTGTCCAATCTTGTATATTATGGAGCCATAGTTACCCCTTGATTTTATACACAATGATCAAATGCAAAAGGTCGTACATTTTTTCTCTGAGCACATGACCCGAGTATTACAACTTTCGGATTTTGATATTTGTCAAATCAATTCTCTTAGTTCTGGCTCTCTGGATTGCATCTAAGTTGTTGACCATAATCTGTCCACGGTATGCAAAACATTTTGAGATGCAACCACATTTCAAATGCCGGTTCATGGAACTTCTTTTGATGATCCACGATTCAACACCACAGAAAATCACGGACCAAACAAAGCATCGGACCATTCTTTGCCGAAGTTTCAGTTTCAGGTTGCGGCCGCAAAAATGCATTTAATTTCATTGAACGCTTCACGAACTGCCTCCATCCTATATCTGATTTCGGTTCCAGGGTCAAGGTTTTCTTCCAGGATATTACCGAGATATTTAAATTTCTTCACTCTCTCTATATTGGTCCCGTTTAGTGTTTGATTTTATTTGTTTTTTGTTGATTGACAAATTGTATTAAGCTAGCCAAACCAGGTACACTAATGAATTCAAGTGAGCTTATAAACAATGGATCTTCCGCATTAGAACTAGAACAAAAAATAGGAATGTAAGCTGAGTCAGCAACCAGAAAGATCTTATTAATGTCTTATTGAACAAATTAAGCTTTGTTAGACTATTTTCGTGTTGATCTAAGACGTCTCAGCTTTATATTCTTAAATAATAATTATAGATTGGTCACGATTGGGGCTACTTCACGATGGTGACTGACCTGCCTAAGTATATGAACGACGTCCTGAAGTTCAGTATTGCCAAGACCGGAATGCTGTCAGCTCTGCCCTACTTCATCATGTGGATCAGCTCGTTCTGCTTTGGCAGCTTCTGTGATCTCTGCATCAGGAAGAACTGGCTTTCCATCAAGAATGCTAGGAAAATATTTACAACAATCGGTGAGTTGATTGATTGGTGCCGTAAATTTATATTTTTTTCAGAAACGTAACTTTATCATGTATATTACAGTTATCGATGGGGGAGTCGAGTTAATTTTCTAGAGTAACTCGAGTTACACTGCCAGTTGCCTTTTGCGGCAACTCGAATTAACTCGCTGACTCGAACCATGTGAGGACTTTTGAACGATACGACCGCGCTCAACGCTTCAGCTCGCGGGTCGAGCTCACGAGCACCGCTCGGCTCGACTCGGCAGCTGCCGGAGTTGAGTCGTATGACACTTCGCCTTCGCCAAATCATCCGAGGACAGCCGAGGGCAGCCCGATCCCGCTCGGATGAACGATTTCTCTCAGACTCGTCCAATTTTTTGAGCAACTGCAAAATGTTAGTAAGGAGAACAAGCACTAGAAGGGAAGAATATAGTTAAGCGTTTTACTGGCAGGTATGATGGATATATCGATGACTAAAAGATTGTATTATTTATTAGGATTTTGGCCATCAAAATACACACAAATGCGACAGGACGGAAGAACGGAATCAGCACGTCATGGTCCGGCCGTAGTGGCTAACAGAGTATATTAACGAAGTATATCCTCTTTCCGCAGCATCAATGGGTCCAGGAATCTTCATCCTGCTGGCCAGCTACGCGGGGTGCGACACCACTGCGGCCGTCGCCCTATTCTGCATGGCTATGGGGCTGATGGGCTCCTACTACTGCGGCATGAAGGTCAACGCCCTGGACATCACCCCCAACTACGCGGGCACGGCCACCGCCCTCATTAACGGCATCGGTGCCGTATCCGGGATAGTCACCCCTTACCTGGTCGGATACCTCACACCAGACGTAAGTGTTTCTTCTTTTTACCTTATATTATAATCTAAACCACCTAATCACTTATTCGGAAGATTATATTTAAGTTCTAGGTGGGCCATAATTTTTTGTAAATAAGATCTGAACAAATGAGGCGCGCGCGGGTGAAGTTTGAGAAAGAATTTTTTATTTTTTATTTATTTATTAAATTCATGATAGGCTGCGATATAACATAATGGAAAAACAGACAATGCATTTTTTTTACTTATTTAGACTACTTATTTATTTTGTTTGAAGTGCGCGATGTGTAGGTATACGACCTTTTAGTCAAGTGGTAACAAGTGGCTTATCCTAAAAATGTAGAGTTATCTTAATGCTGCAGAGTTCTAGTGCCGCTCGGGTTTTCAGATAACTGGCGTTATGGTGAAAATGGCAGAGGTTAACAAATTGATAACGAAATTCTTTATTCAACATATATTATAGATGTCTCACAGAGACGAAGCTATTTATATGGGAAAGTAGGTATGGAAGTTTTTGCATGCTTATAGGGCTTAAGACCTATCATATGGCTGGCTTACGTGATCACTTTACGCAATGTAACGTTCACCGATTCCACCCATGATTGACCACCACATCTTTTAATTTATCGTATGTTATATATATATATATATTTAACTTGCACATCTTGTTCGTATATAAGTTGTATTTGTTTTATATATGTTATTTATAAACCAGGTTTCATGTTTCACGTCTTTGACGCTAACACCATCTATAGTTGATATTTGTCATGAATCAGATAGATGTTGCCGCTGGAAATGAGATATTTATTTTTGACGTATGAAGCATTATTATTTTTATGTGTATGAGACATTCATTCGAATTAAATATTAACGTATACACTAGAATACGCCTGAAAATTATTTAAATTTTTAACTCCATATTTGACCAGTTTATTTGAACCCTATAAACTAGGCATGTGCAATGAGCACAATGAAGCAAGATTTTTACATATTCATATATTGTGGAAAAAAACATTTAAATTAATATTTATGTGACAAAATATTGTGATATATTAAAATCTGAATAATATGTTAGAAATAGGGATGATGACAGATGACAGTAATAAAGAATAAGTGATTTTAGAGAAGAAAATATTTTGAAAGGATTCTAAAAAATGATCGAGTTTTAATATACACATTGAGATTAATAAGATTTTCAATAAAATAAAAATATTAAATTGTACAATCCGCCATTTTAACTGAAAAACCGGTCAGAGCGAATGACGTCACGCCTTAGTATCCATCACCGTGTCTTTGAACCGTTGCCATAGACACAATGCAATGTTGACTGAGGCTTGACGTCACGTAGACGAAATTAAAAATATGTAGGTACATGAAAATGCAATTATTTGCGTAAAAACTTGATTACTGAAATAATGTTATTTTCGGTAATAGTAGACGTGTACCTACAATATAGAACGTTATTTCAAAATCTGTCATCATTCCTATTGAAATGGGAATATTGCGAGGTATATAAATCGTTTTTTTTCAAAATATATGCTTTTGTAAATATCATGCTTTAATGTTCTCATTGCACGTCCCTGCTTTAAATATCCTTCCATACCTATTTTCACATATAAATAGCTTCGTCTCTGTAAAATATCTTTATTTTATTTTTTATTTTTTAATTTAAAGATTATTGACAGGTCAGAATGACCCCAATGGATAGTCATTTAGGACAAGGTGATTAGTACAGTTACAATTTACGATATTACATTAAAATAAAACATTAATACATTATACAATATAAGTATACTACAATAAGTGATTACAAGATGAACGAAGTTCACATTCTCCGCACGACATAATAGGCATGTAGGCTCCCAGGTCAACTAAGTCAGAAAATGTGTACCCGCGTTTTGTGGCTATAGATTTTTTGTTTAGGTTTATTTCCGAAGAATCCGTCTTACACTCTCAAACTATTTTCGGTCAGGAGCGATATAATTTCTCTCTTAAACTGAGGTTGTGTCATGTGAAATATGTCGATGTTGGGGTTACATGACGTGACCTCGTTGTACTGGTTTAGCATTTTAGGTAGAGTACATCTTGATTATTGATGATCCATCTGGGATAATCAATGGGGACAAATGGGGACAGAAACGACAGTAGTAATGGTGTAACGTACTCAAAATTATTATGAATACAAAATTCTTTTATTTTTCAGCAAACACAAATGCAATGGCGGTTGGCGTTCTGGATAGTCTTGGCAGTACTCTTCGTCACGAATGTGGTGTACGTCTTATTTGCTCAGGGCGACGAACAGTGGTGGAACGACCCCCAGAAGAACGGCTACCCAGAGGGGTGGAAGAGGAAGAAGCACCCCGAAGTTGCTGAAGACGGCCTCCAGCACAGACAGACCAGCATATCGAAGCGGTGAGGGTATCGGTTTTGGACTAGAATTAAATATTCAAACCCGTGATATCACTAGTGAACCCAGATCTTTGAAATTAAGATTATTTATTGAAGGAAAGTGAATACTTCTAACAACTTAAGAAAAGCAAAATGATTTTGTGGTGACCTAATTAATTATAACTTTAAGATAATCTGTTAACTTCTTCACCGACATGTGTTCCCAGATATAAATTAAATCTTTTTGTATATAAATAGCAAGCGCGTGCAGTGAGTATATTAAAGCTTGACTTTTACGTAAACACATATTTTGAAAAAAAGGAGAAATAATGATATGAGAGGTATAAAAGCAAAGGCGGCAATATCCAAAAAAATTAAAAAATGCTTTCTTTGATTGCAGTCACCGAGCTAATATATAATGTACTGAATTGTAGATTTTATGTATCAATCCCTTACAAAATCACGCTTTCTATAAATTTATAGGCTATAAAATCTCGAATTCAGTTCATTTTAAATGAATAATCCTCGATGATTTCATTATTTTTTTT
This sequence comes from Agrypnia vestita, assembly GCA_016648135.1. Taxonomy (NCBI): domain Eukaryota; kingdom Metazoa; phylum Arthropoda; class Insecta; order Trichoptera; family Phryganeidae; genus Agrypnia; species Agrypnia vestita. The sequence continues at coordinate 30,176 of JADDOH010007881.1, read as the reverse complement.
TTTGATTTTGTTGCCTTTAGTTTTATTACCCCAGATATTTTATAATATGAGTAATTTAATATTAATTGTAATAGAAATATTACGAGTTTCGATTTCGATTTTTTTTTTCAAAATATATGGTTACGTCAATGTCGTGCTTCAATATTCCCACTGCACGCCCCTGAAAAATAGTTGCCTAGTTATACATATGTCTAACTCATTATTTTGGAAGAAAAATAATACATTATATTGGAGTGGAGTTTTATTTTAAAATATATTGTCTTTTATTTATGAAAATAATCAGGGTGTAAAAGAGTTAATCCAAAATACTTAATAAATACAGGTAGATTCTAGCTTAAATTATGACTGGAAAATTTTAAAATTTCTGACATATTTTCTATGAAACGTTGGACTGCCATAATAGTTGCTCAAATAAAATATTAAAAATGTATTCGCTTTGATACAAGTAAAAAAAATTATTCAAATCCTGAAAAAATAATGAATCTAATTTCTGCAAGGTTTTAATAATAATTATTAAATATTGTGGAGTTCTATAACATCCTCTATTTTTTAATCAGAAAATTGTTTTGATTGTAAAATTTTAATGTTCTTAATCATAAATTTATATTTATATAATCTTTGTGGTGATGCAACTGCACACAGTACAACTGTACACACCGCCTCTCACAAGCACGTTAGGTTACCTTCCTTTATGTTACGCTACGTTTAGTGGTAAGGTTAGGTTATTGAATACGATATCATGTGTGTACCTATTATGTGTGCGTTGTCATGGAACCGATCTTTTTAGATATCTAACGCGAACTTAAGTTTGTTTATTTAATAAAAATATCTGTATACCGAATGTTTCAAAAATAATATAAACATTATAAATGATCATGTTTAATATCTATGAATGATAATGAAAAACTATTCTACAGAAATATTCTTAATAGTACCTACCTCATATTACTTTTCGAAATTATTATGTTTTATAAAAATGATTTAATCTGACAATGTGGAAACTTAAGCTGTAGCCTATTTTGAATAGTTTTTATTATTGTACATTTAAAATCATTTATAAATACATTTTTACTTACTGTTCTTCTTCCTACAAATTCTCGTCCAGCGCCGAACACGGACCTCCATTAATTTGGATAATATAAATTTTTTATGTAAGTATATATAACATTAAAAAATATTGATTATATTATTTGTATATATCTACTTCTTTTATTTGATTAATTATGCCAACATGTTTCAGAAAAACCTTTCCATCGTCAGGGTGTTTTATAACTGTCGAAATATCAGAATAAAATGTCTTTTGTTTCTTGTTTTTCTAAATTATTTGTAAAATTATTTTTAAATATTATTACTGAAGTTCTTGATTACTCTTAGTTATTGGAAAATTTTTTAGAATTGAGCTTGTAGTTAAATTTAATTGATTATTAATAATATTTCTTTTACTACGAGTATTTCATGCTTTACTTATTTATAATGATTCTAAATAATTCAATTTCAGACCAAAATTATATATGTTTAAAATAGAAAGTCCTAAATTTTTATCAAAACCGTGATTTGCAAATTCAGAAAAACCATGATTGAAGAACTTAAATGATAATAATTAAAAATAATTTTTCCAATTATTTAGAAAAACATTCTGATATTTTGACAGTTATAAAACACCCTGACGATGGAAAGGTTTTTCTGAAACATGTTGGTGTAATTAATAGAACAATAGTAAAGAACGTCAGCTGAACACTCAAACCAATATAATAAATAACCAGATCAATTTTATGACCTTCCGGTTATTTGACATATTCCCCATTTCGGCGTCCACTTCTCAATTACCCCCACCATAGCTATAGCCACGCCCCGTTCAAAATTGATTTTTTTGCTGGAATAGTATATTATGTTTTTGCTACTAGCCCCGAGACTAGACGTTTAAATTTTAAGGTATTATCTAAATGATAGCCTATTTTTATTAATTAATAATGTAAGATGGCACTGTTAGAAATAATTGACCAGCATGTATAGAAGATGTATGAAAGAAAATGGGGCAAGAGTGTGGCGTTCACTTATCTCTGCCTATCCCTGCGTGGAAACGGTGAAAGAGTAAAATAGTAAGTGTTATTTATGTGGCATTGATGTTGCTAACTAGCCAAATTAGGTGTTTTTTAGTAATACTCTTACTAAGATAATATTACTTGTATAATAAAAAAATATGTAACAGTGAGTACTTTTACCTACCATTATATTTACATTTTTCCATAATTGTTTCAGAATTTAAAAAATAATTAATATGTATTCGTCTTTATGAGATTATATGCGTGTAAAATTGTATTTTGTATGAATATAATAAAATGATTTTTTTTAATTACCTTTTTTTAGGAACCCCGAATCTTTAATTTAGGGCATTACCAAATAATTTTTATTTAGTTATATCCTAAAGACCACGCGAAATATTTGAATATGCAAACAAAACTGCTTCAACAAATCCGATAAATCTACAAAATGGCCCACCAGCTCGCAATAGATAATTCCCTCTGAGTTTCGTGAAATATTGTTGAAATCTGTCAGTAAATAACAGAGAAAAAGATAATTAAAGTTAGTATATTTTAGCGCGGAATAATTGAGCTCCAGAGTAGCTTGATGGTCTTGTGGTAAGGACTCTCGCCTTGTGATCCAAAGGTCGCGGGTTCGAATCTCACTCAAGATCAGCAAGTTAGTCCTATTTTCACATCACAAGCATTAAGCGTAGTTTGAAAATAGTAAGAATATTGATGTGACACGTATTCCGTGTTCTCATCTCTATTTAAAAAAAAACTCACCTGTGACGTCACGCGTCCGCATAGCACGAGCCGCGATGTACATCGGGTACGTCATGACGTCACGCATTTCCAATGGGTAGAACAAAATTATTCATGCAAAACGCAAACTTAAAATTCTATAAATTTGTTATTTTTTGAGATATCTTTACTTCACTTTCAGAATTTTGTTTAAATTAACTCAATTTTTCATCCTAGTAGCAAACAATAGTGGAAGAAAATAAACTTATCTGCTAGATTTTCCTATTGTTTGTGAAGATATATTGCAAAATAATAACATTTTTCGACGCCTGGGGTTCTGGGTTAGCACGTTAGGAAATTAATTATAAAAAAAAATCTTAACTAAAAAATGCAAAATTTGTTTTTATGAAGAAGCATAATTGTGCCGTTGATTTTGACAGTGCGGCAAGCCTATTGTGTTAAATAAAGAGTTGCAACTCATTATCATTAGAAAATAACTTAAAATTTCTGTTTCTATTTAATTCACAATCATATCACAATTATAATAATTTCGTTGTCTGTCTTTCCGACCGTACGTCCGTCTATCTGTCTGTCTATCCTCGTGACGTAACGTAACTTCTTTATACTATTTTTTTCTGTCTGTCTATCCTCGTGACGTAACGTAACTTCTTTATACTATTTTTTTTAATTTTTCGAAAAATATATATTTTTTAAATTTTTTTTTAATAAAAATTTAATTTTTTACGAGTAATTTATTTTGGTTGATGATATTAATTTTTTCTTGATTTTGAACGTAATAACCCAACAATAATTTAATACGGACTTGCGTCGTGATATTTTATATAACCACCGTTGTTAACCCGTTAAAAATCATGGGACATAATGATAATTCATAACGATCCTTGTGTGTAAAATGAGCTGATTGACTTTATTAACGGCTAGTCAGCATCATCATAGTGTTGTTGTTGTAATTCCAGAGAACTACAACAACAACACTATGACTATAACTACGGACAGACAGACATTTGAAATAATTACGCCCTTGATTTAAATTCTTGCCTATATTAATATTCCCTTTCACTTCACTGAAAAATGCTGGAAACATGGTCAAAGTCGTCATAAATTATTTATTCAAGGCGAGGAAAGTACGTAAGTGGGATATTTTAAACATAAATTGTGTGAAATTTTACTTTGTAACAAAATTTTATTTAATATTTACTACAAACAGGAAAACGTTTTCAAAATAAACAGAATCCACAAAATAACGTACTTCACAAATAAACAGCGAGATAAAACAATATAATATTATAAACAGGGAGTGATCGCATAAGCCGGTATTAGCAGCGACAACATGGCGCGCCGAGATTCACGGAACGGTGTAATCTGGGCTTTGTTCTTAGCCTATGTTCCACGTGCTCTGGGGTCGTATTTACTAGTGATTTTTTCCGAATCATTTCCTTTTGAATTTTAAGCGCGTCTTGCAATTCCTTCTGCTTCTCTTTCAATTTCGTAATCTGAAAAAAGAAAAAAAGAAGTATATATATTCAAGAACACATTCATATTTGTGATTTATATGTGTAATTTTTCAGAACAAAGTTCTGTGAAATATTTAATAACCAGATTAATTATTGATTAATTAATTTGGTTATTAAATATTTCACAGAACTTTTTTCTGAAAAATTACAACTACACAAATATTAATGTGTTCTTGAATATATGTAATATCTGTCGTATAAATGTATGTCCAAATAAAATGAATTATTAATTAATTCTGGCATCCATCTAGCGGTGGCATTGCAAAGCAATTTCAACTACCGTATCAAAAAGGTGGATTGCTCTATGGACAAAAATAAAAATTAATCAATTAATAAAAATAAGAACTACATATAAGGTCGATTTATTCACGGAAACATAGAGGTCAGAGCACCGGCCCCGGAAAGGAGGTGACCTGGGTTCGAATCCCAGTAGTAACCTAATATTTTTTCGTGAATTAGATTTTTCTGTATGTCTTTCTAATTGATTAATTAATTTGGTTTTTAAAAAAAGAAGTGTATTTTAATTTCTGTTGGGAGTAAACATTATTTGTGAAAGTTTTGACCACATTGTGCGATTTGACCCGAGCCCTTGAAAGAAGTGTTGATAGATTGAATATTAGAAAGAGATTGTTAAAGGTGAAGTCGATTCTTTCTACCAGAAGCGTGCAGGCAGAACATTGAAGCATGAGTTGTGGGTGATCGTCTGTTTAGGTTTCTATTATCGGTAATTAATTATTGCCTGCCCAACATAACTTGGCGTGCGGCAAGATTGGAACTAAAACCAGCCCCGCCCGCACCGGCGGTAACCCCTCGCCCTGTAATTCAGGACAATTTTGTATTTGCTTGGGAGCTGTGACATCTTAATTGCCAATATACACTGAATTATTATGTCCAAAACAACCAAAACAGTCCGGGGTGGTGCAAGAACAATTGCCAATGAAGTATTAAAGTTTTGCGAGGCTGAAAAGGCAAATGATGGACCGATATTATCGTCTGACAGTTTGACAGATAGAGCGGCCGGGGCGGAGCGCGCTGTTACCCGACCAAATTTATATTGAAGGCTCTGACACTGGTAACCGGACATTCAGTACATTATGTATTGTGTAATAAATTTACAACCTGGCAACTTCTGTTTTGCGACAGGGGCGCCCTCCCTCGCACGCCAAGTTACAGTGGTGGCACTCTACCTTCAAATTTTTTAATATTTTGAAAGATAAATACGTGATTTCATCTCTTTTTTAAAGCACGTTTTTACGTACAACTCATATGTTTTCATTTAAATGTAATTGTTAAGTTAATAAAATAATAATACCACAAATAAACTATTCATATATTTGCTTATTATAAATGAATTCTGTTTTTCTTCTGTAATGCAAAACACAAAACAAAAAATCATCATGTCAAGAAAGAACCATAATTGTACATAATGTGTTATGAGTTTGCTTTCGTTTTTGTTTTGCTATAATATATTAGGTCCTTACATATGAAATTGGCGTTTTGCCGTACTGGCAAATTTGATCTCAAATATCTTCTCTTTGGTTAGGAATTCCAAATCCAAATTTATACAGCTATTTACTCATGTATTTGTGTTTTGAAAATTATAATTCATTTGTTTTTTCCTCAATTGTTTTTTTCTTTGCGTCACTCAGTTTACAAAATGAAAAACTTGAAATATCGCGTTATTTACGAGTACGAGTTCCACCGTGGCACCAGTGCTGCAGAAACGGCTCGAAGGATTAATGATGTGTATGGCGACGGTGCCGCAAAAGAAAACGCAGTGCGTTTTTGGTTCCAACGTTTTCGTTCTGGAAATTTCGACCTGCAGAACAAGCCCCGTGGACGGACGGAGACCAAAGTTGATAATGAAGAATTGAAGGCTATTGTGGAAGCGGATCCATCGCAAACCACATCGAGTTAGCTGCAGGCTGCGGTGTTAGTGATAAAACTGTTTTAATCCACTTGAAGCAAATTGGTAAGGTGAAAAAGCTTGAAAGGTGGGTACCTCACGAATTGAGTGAAGCAAATCAACAAACGCGCGTGACTGCTGCGTTGCATTACTCAACCGGCACAATAATGAAGGGATTTTAAATCGAATCATTACCTGTGATGAAAAGTGGATCCTGTACGATAATCGGAAGCGCTCATCGCAATGGCTGAACCCTGCCGAACCAACCAGACCATGCCCCAAGCGAAAATGACTCCAAAAAAGTTACTTGTGAGCGTATGGTGGACTAGTGCTGGTGTCGTTCACTACAGCTTTCTTAAATCTGGCCAGACGATTACGGCAGATGTCTATTGTCAGCAACTGCAAACCATGATGGAAAAGCTAGCTGCTAAACAACCGAGGCTGGTTAATCGCTCTAGGCCACTGCTGCTTCATGATAACGCTAGACCACACACTGCACAACAGACGGCTACCAAATTAGAGGAGCTTCAATTGGAATGTCTAAGACATCCACCGTACTCTCCGGACCTTGCCCCAATAGATTACCATTTTCTTCGAAATTTGGATAACTTCTTGCAAAGGAAAAAATTCAACACCGATGGGGCAGTCCAAACCGCCTTCAAAGATTTTATTGATTCCCGTCCGAATGGATTTTTTAATAAAGGGATCGATGAACTACCTATGAGATGTCAAAAGTGCATAGATAGCAATGGTACATATTTTGATTAAATAAATATATTATAATAAAAAAAATCGGCTTTATGTTCCTCCCATACTAAACGCCAATTTCATATGTAAGGACCTAATATATTTTTTAATATGGTGAATAATTGTGCATCAAACTAATACTTTGTGTAATATAATCAGCGTTTCAAGATTTATTAAAATAGTATGTCTTCCATGGTCGGACCAAAGACACTATCACTAATTATTTCTGAATACAAGACCAACAACGGTACAGGATCCTTTGAAGATAATAAGATGGATAGATAACATAGTCAATGTATCTCTCTTGAAAATTCAAGAATAGCTCGTAATAGGTATCAATGAAGGAAGGTTTTCATCACTATTGACCTACACCCATGAGAGGTTGGAGGTCAATAGTGATGATGACAAGCGCATAGTTCGACACTGCATTGTAGATCTTCTTAAATTATTAAGTACCGCGTAATAAACATACTGCGAGATGGGTGAGTAGCCGTCTCCCTTACTACTGAGAGATAGTTGCACGCGCGCCTGGGCGACGTGCAGACGAAATAGAACCATCGCATAAGATAGTCGAACTATAGTCAATTACAATATGACATCGAGAATAAAGATAAGTAAATTCTTAAATTTAATTACTCCGAGGACCTTGCAAAAGAATAGAGAAATCACAGTAACATATTCATATTTAAAAGTTTATTCATTGCAATAAACGACCAGACTCTGTGAATAATCCTGAATTATTTGAAATCAAATTAATTAATCAATTAGAAAGACATACAGAAAAATCAAATACACGAAAAAATATTTGGCTGCTACCGGAATTCGAACCACGGATCTCCTCCTACCTGGGGCAGGCGCGTCATCCAATTAAGCTGTAGCGGCCTCTTACATTTCCGTTATTTGTTTCATTTGACCTCTTTCACAAAATCAGGGTTGGTGAAATGAAACCCGAGTTTTATCTGCGCAGCTGTGTGCAGCCGTTTTTGGTACCGTACTCATTATATTATCATATCACTCCCACCGATTTAGAATATTGCACTTTGAAAAAAATGCAAGTTACATTTTTTGATGTCTTCTTATAATCCTGGTGGAGTTTAGGGTATGCTAGCAGCCCCGATGCTTTACGCTCGTGCGCCAGTTTGTCATTTATTTTCTTCAGTTTGTTCTTCGCTCTGCCAAAATTTCCTCTGGTCTGAAAATAACGAGTAAATAATACAAATGGCAGTAAAAAAATTCAATTCACGATAAATATATTCTTATCATTCTATTTCAAATCTCTTGGACTTATATAAACAGTTCTATAAGACAGTTTAATTAGTTTTTTATCAATTCTAATAACTACCTTTTATGTAATACATCCTAAATCATCGGAAACGACAAATAAAACAAATTATTCATACAGAAGTGACTCTTCATCTTTCACGAATCGCAATGAACGACGCACACTGCTTCAGCTGTATACGGTGAGACATGTTTAATACTCGCGCAGATCACATGCCTGTCCGATGCGCTAAGCATTTCATTTCCACTAAATATCTCGTTTGTCTCACATAATGTACCAAGACAAACGAGACATCACGAAGTGTTCTTTGTAGGGACCCACAGGAATAGCTATGCATTAAACACACCGTTAACACGCATGCATCGCCTTGGAAACAAATTATCAGAATTCATAGACATTTTTCGTTGCAGGAGCACATCCGAATTAAAGAATTACTTTGAATTTAATATACCAATAGAATTAATTACAGTTTAAGGGACTAAATTTATATTTATTTCTTGTTCTCAATGAATTATATATATTTATTTATTTTAAAGTGTCCTAATTATTGTTAATTTCCCTTTCGAATATGTTTTAATTTTATCTCTTATATATTTTTTTGTATATTGGTTAAATTATCTTTATTTTACTTTATTATCAATCTGTTAAAAGTTTCTAATTATTACTTGTGTACTAATTATTGTTTATATATATTATTCATTTGTTTTATATTGTTAATTTCTCTTAAAAATGTTTGATTTATATTATTATTTTTTAATTATTTACTTTAAAACGTGTTTTACATTAGGTATATAAAAATCCTTGTAACTTTCTGGTACTGTAAAAGCCCGTAGGGCGTTGTTTAATAAAATAAAGAATAAATATTATCATAAAATTCCTACCCGTGATTGTCTCATCTTGCAGTATCCAAAACCAATATTGCATACCATACAAGACCTTAAAAATGTTCTTAGGAATTCACTGGCTGGGATATTCTGCCGTGTATATCTGACCTCTCTGACCGACGTTTTGGATCCAATTGCAGGTTGCAGTTCCACATCAGTCCGGTTGATGGATCCTGCGATGGGATCCGAAACGTCGGCCAAAGAGGTCAGATACACGACAGAATATCCAAGAAAACTACACACAGATGACGAGACCTTCTTTAGTTACATAATGTAAATTGTTACTACTCACTTATTTTGTTTTCAAATTAAGATTGGTAATAGTTTATTTTTATAGGTTGTCGGTGAGTCAAAAAAAGATGACAAATCACTGTCCTGTAAATTAGAGCGTTTTTTATAAACTTTTTTTTACGTTTCAACAAGCTAAGAGGTTCAATTACAGAAACAAAACACATTACAAAACACCTAGGCTTGAGTAAATTTTTATTTTTGAAATATTTTTTTTATTGTTTTGCAGCTATTGGCATAAAAAAGTGACGTTTGTTTATAATACCAAGATATTTTTCGATCGAAACTGCTACGCGAGCGCCAGCTCTTTAAAAATTTGTGGGTTCATTTGATAATAATGATAAAGCGATTTTTTTAGAAACAACGATTTTCACTACAAAAACGTAGTGGTCAAATATTTTTTATGAACAATTCTAACCATCTTAAAATCCAATATCGCCTTTAACATTCTGAATCGTAGTGCCGTATGTCTGGTAATGCTGATAATCTCACAAAAAAATCCTTACAGATCACCTTATCGTATTTGAGTTCCACTTCTGCGTGCTCCTCTTCCGCCTCGGCGCACTTCTCAGTCTCGCAGTCGATCTCTTCCTTCATGTGAGCTATCATCTCGTGGTAATGGGCACACATTTTTCTTTGTTTCTTTAATTCGGCGTCTCGATCTGCAATAGAATCGGCAAATTTTAATATAAAAAATTTCGACGACTATGAATTGATATTATTAGTGAACTAAGTCACTAGGCATAAACTTTAGGATCACGATTTTGTAATTCGAACTAATTTTGATTCATTAGAAAATTCTACTTGTCTCTGGTCTTGCACTGTCACCTGTGAAAAATATACTTTAAATGCATTATAAATGTTTTTTTTATATATGCGAGGGAGTACATACTTTTGGTGTTACCCAATCCGCTCGCTTATAAAAGGGTTTAGTTAATCTCTGCACAATTAAGTACTCTGTGGGTTCGACGAATTCACTCCTGTAAACGAAGCCGATGTGACCATTTAAACGTTGTTTTATTTAAAATGTAATCTAATCTTTTGTAGTTTACCTTGGTTGTATCTTGTATGACAGTTTTTGTTTTATTTCATTTTAGAATCATATCTTGATAGACAGTGATTGTTTCTTTATGAAAATCTACTACTGTTTTACTGTTTTACTTATAGTTTACCTCTTTCATGTTTTACATCGTGTAGTGCTTTGCTCAATTAATTTTCTATGTATAATACATATTATCTTTTATTTACCTTATCGTTTTTATTTAAATAATTTACCGAGTTATTTTTAAATGTTTATTTCAATTCGTTATTGATTTATTGTATAATTTTTTTTTGATAGCGTTTAAACTGTAAGGTTGTCTCACTATTTTAACTATTTTTTTTTAATGGTGCTATGCATTATGGTGTGTAGACGGCACCAACACAAACAAATAAACAAATATCGTTCTTATTGAAAAACCCTTTATTTGATAGACTTCGTTTATTTTCATGTGTCAATTTCCACATTCCTGCAAAAAAGTCATTTTCACTTTAAAAAGTCGAGTCTGCATTATCAGGCAAAGCCTCATACGAGAGTGCTAAACTGGCAGTGTTTGTCAGTTTATAGACTACCCTAAGCTAAGGTTTAAAGGAGGATCCTCACAGTGGGGTTGATCGAGGCTCAAAACGGGCTGACGGGAGCAGCGGAGCTGACATTATGGAACTAGGTGATCTCTGCTAAGCTTCGTAGAGAGATCTCGTTTAAGCTGGCATGAAAATGTTGCCAGAGTACTGTGAAAATTTTTGTTGTCATAAATAGAAAACATTATTTTTGCATGGAGATAGACTTCTAGACAATTGGTATCACAGATCTCAAAATATTAGAGAAAATGGGAAAGCTTAAAAAAAAACAATGTCAGAAATTCATTTTCATAATTTGTTTTAATTTAATACAGGGAAATTAAGAAGAAAATTTATTTATATACCTACGAATAAAAGGTAAATACATAGACATTACTCATTTATTCCCCATTTGAAATAGAAAATTACTTTGTTTACTTCACTTCATTAGGTAAAATGTCTTTCAAGACAAATAACAAATAAGAAACTAGAAGTAAAAAAAAAACAAACAATTATTACGAAGACAGGACCAAACAGTGCGTAATACCAAAATATTCAACTACCGGATAGAATAAAAAATGTAACGTTACAAAAAGATATAGAAAAAACCCTAAAGAGATACTACAGTGAATTGTGAAGCTTAAAAGCGTAAAAGTTTTAAAATTTTTAGTTTTATATTATATTATAATTTAAGAAAAATTAATTAAGAAAATGTACATAATAAACTGTAATGAAATCCTTGCGTTTAAACTGTAAATACGTTTTGCAAGTAGTAAAAATAAAATGGCAACAAAAAAAATATTAGTATTAAAAAATATTAGTAATTAACGTAGCTAACATTGTTCTCGAAACAGGTTTATTTTATTATTTTGAATCATATAGCAAAATTTTTATAAAAATATCGCCTAATGGACGATGAATGGATAAGTTCCGGAAGCTAATGAAGGTATATAGGTAAGGCCCGGTTGTTTCAAGTTAGATTAAATAAAGATTCGTTTAAAGCAGTGATTTTAAAGGAAACGAGTGGTTTGATTAGTGGAGAACGCAAAAATCTATGCTTTAAAGTTTCTTTAAACGAACCGGGCCTAAGTAAATTAAGGAAGTAAAATAACTATAAAGTCGAGCATTCGCCAGATGTTATGGTACACGCTCGACTTGTGTTGCGTCTCGGCTAGCTTTTGACTTCTTTGTTTCAGTATGTTTACGAACGCTATGGTCTTATTATGTTAACGTAAACAAACTGAAATCTATGCGATGGGTCAGCCATAATGCCACAATTATATAATTTTTGACACTCAACAACGTTCGCATTATTTCACGTTACTCGCACGTAAGTGGTCGCACTTATTTCCAAACGTCTGTTAGGTACTCTTATAAATTTATTGTCGTTGCCCGCACTCGCTATCTACATTGTATTGTTGATGTCTATGGTGGACTATGGCGCGCTTGTCACAGTAAACAGCTCACCCGCGTGCACTCGCTTCGCCTTTTATACAAGACATTTTAATTTAGAAATGCCTCGAGAATGTTTGAGTAATTTCTCTCTATTTCCAGTATTTACGAGAACAACCCAGCCGATTCCAGATTCGTATAGACCGTCGAGAGATTTCGATGGTGCGTAATTCTGTCTGATTCTACCATATCGTGATAATATTATACATTATTTTCTCTTCATGAACACATAATGATCCCAGTTAAAGCATAAATTGCCTAACAAAGCGCGTGATTAAAAAATCAATTTACCTTCTAGTTTTCTCATGTAGGCCTCATTATCATCTTGAAGTTTTTCAAAATCCTTCACCTGCAACCCTTCGTCGAGCCTTTCTATTTCTTCCAATTTACTCTCTGCCTTGCTCAAAATATTTTTACACTTTATATATTTGTATCTTATGGCTGAAGTTTCGTTCAACTTTTTCATTTGATGAGAGATGGCTCTGTCAACTAGCTGAAATAAATATATTATTAATTGACTAGGTTTGCGATAGAAAATAAATTGGCCAAACCGCAAGAAATATAAACATTACAATTAAAGAACATCGTCGATGCTAACAAAAATAAATATTTCCCGGAATTTTCTAATCACATAATCGAAACAAAATACTCGTAGTCAATGATTATTAGCAGTCAAAAACAAAAAAATATCCACTCAATGCCTTATAAAATAACAACAATGCACAAATCGGAAACCGCAGAAATTCAAAAATATATTAATTTGGAAAAATCACTGTTAAAAAATATCACCTTACCGTATACTTCACCATTATTGTCTAGACCTATAAACCTCCACCCCCTACAAAAAAAATAGGCTGACAAAACTGATGTATTTAGATTGATTATTATGTTTACCTGGTATTGTGATGAAAGGTACTGCTCCTTTAGAAACTATAGTGGTGATTAAAACTCAACGTGTGTATGTTATGAAAGGAAATTTATAAATAAAAAGAAGATATAATAAATATTAAGTTTTCAAGATATACATCAATTTTGAAAAAATAATGTCGGTATTATTTATTAAAATTTATTTTTATTTTAATCCTAGCGCTACAGTGTACCATGTGGACTAATTACTTTAACTAAAAAATGACCAAAACACCCAGTTTTAATAAAATGATATACATGTAATTTAACTAACAGGGAATCTTTCCCCGAATCTACGGTACGAGATACCAATTTCCCACTGAACTATGAGAGCCGCTTTGTGAAATTTTACACTTATGTAATTTTTTGGTATGTAATTCTACCAGCATTATTTCTTTTTGGCATCCAAAAATAGCTTGTATTTATCTTTAAAATTATCCATTTACCGTTGAAAAATACTTACTTCAGTTGACAGGCGTGTTCCATTAGAAAAATATTTAAGACCTATGGACATAGCTTTTTCTAAAGCTTGAAATTCGACAAATTCTTCAAGGAAAGTTTCCTCTTTACCATGGCGAATAGCTTTTATTTTTTCAACATCTTCGTTTAACTGCAAAAAATATTTTCACCAAAAAAACATTGTTTGATTTAAAAAAATATTTTTATAAAACCTTTCTAGCAAATAATAAATATTTTTCAAAAAAGTTTTTTAGCAAATAATAAATAAATTATAAAATAAATAATTTTAATAACGTTAGAAATTAAAGATTTTCCACTCACCAGATTTTCTTGAATTTCATTTTCAATTCTTTCTTTCTCATAGCGAAGAAGTAGTTCATGATACCGTTTTTCTGCTTCTTGCGGATCTAAACCAATTTCTAAGTCGACCACCTGTACAATCTAGGAAAATTGATAATAATTAAAAACACCACAACGCAATGTTGTATGAGTGAAGAATTTTTTCTCTCGTTTCTTTTAGACTAGTCAGTTAGGTGTGAAATGTATCAATTTATTTTATAATTAATTCAATACATGTAATGCTCGTATGAGCTTGAGCATACTGCGACAAGCGATCAAGTCAAACAACAGTCGTGTTTTTTGGCAAGTTAAGATTTTCGTGTTGTTCGATGATTCGAAAACAAATCGATATGTCAATAGTTAATATGTGCACTTCATTTCATTTTCTTGTTTTTAATGTTCTTTTATACCAGCTTACAATTAAGTAAAAATTCCTATGTCTTATCTACTCTTACTACCTTCTAATAGATTGATATAATGATAAAGTTTATGGATACATACAGATTCATAGGATTACAAGTTAGGATCATTTTTGTACAAAGTAGGTACCATTTATTTCTTATAGTACAAGGCATAAGGATTTTTTTTTGTTATAATGGAAAATAAATATTTTTATATTAATTTCACGTACGTGAATTACTGAGAGTTTCTGCTGTTGAAGGTTAAAGGAATCGTAATTATTCAGGAAAATAAAATGTTTAAAAATAAATAAATTTCTAATTTAAAACATGGGGAAAAAGAATAATCAAAAAATGTTTATCCTAATACATATCTGGGTTCTTTTTCAACAAGGGATTACTGTGTGTGATTTGATAAATTTTTTTATATCATCATCATCGAGTGACTGAGAATCGTATTCTTCATGACCTCTCGCCCTCATGACTTTTCCTTCATTTTTTCCGGCATCCTGTAGATCTTAGCGCTGTCTTAGTCGATCCAATGAGTGTGGGATCTTTCTCTTCTTCTTCCACCTTCAACGTGGCCCATCACAACAAGCTTCTCCAGGCTTTCTTTCTTCTGGCAAGATATCCAAAAAAATGAGGAGTAAACATCGTTGAGAGACTCTCCGTGATTTATAGTTCTCTCGTAGTATGGAGTAATTTGTGCGCCTCGATGTCCACGGTATACGCAACGTGTACTGTTAAAGGCATCGATACGCCGTACTTTCTAGTACTTGGTCAAAAAATTTTGAAGCGCAAAAATTTGACTTGATCAATTTTCGCAGAATGCTCACGATATTCACCAGCGCAGCGGGATAAACTTCAGTCTATTTTATCTTTATACTACTTATATAATTGTAATCTTGCAATAAATGTACCTTTTTTTTCTTAAAGTAGTCGTTCAATTTCCTTTGCAGAATGTTGTTTTTGAGAGTGAGTTGAGTTTTTTCTGCGGTCAGCTCTTTGTACCTTTCAATGTAGTTATCACGAAGAAATGGAACTGTCTCCTCTGTTGTAATTGATTCTGAAAAGTGTAATAAAAATGTGATGACTGATTTATCTAGAAGGAAGAGATACGTTTCTGTAGCCCCACAGTTGGAAAGTAAAATCTGTCTTTAATCTGTTTCCCAGTTATTTTATTTGATTACCTATATCACCTTCCTCGCTTTCCAATTCGCTTTCTTCGCTTTCTTTTGTGGCATACTCTTCTAAAATTCGTTTCTGAATCACCTTTTGTCTATCTTCTGAAGATATGCTCTCTTTGGACACTGACGCCAGTTCCTGAATAAATTATTATTTGATTAAGTCAAAATATAAATAACTCGTATAAAATAACTTCGTATATTACTACTTGACATTTATTTTTTAAATCAAATGAAGGAAGATAAGTTGTTACGAAATCGGTTAGCGATTAACAATAACTCACATGTAGTTATAAACAAAGTTATTTTGTATTATTTATTGGAATATACCACACAGGTAATATAATAAATACGGACTAGCAGTTAAGCAATAAGACCGTTATTTTCTAGTTCTTCTATTTACAATGAGTATGGTTCGTTGCTATGTTTTCGCCATTCTCTTACATGGGTTGGAGGTATAGGCACTAAATCAAGAACTAATTCGCAAAGTCGAGGCTTTTGATATGTGGATCTATAGACCCATATTGAAAGTTTCCTGAGTGAATAGAGTGACGAATGTTAAAGTCCTCCGGCGTATGGAAAAAGACCGAGACTACGGACTATCAAGATAAGAAAGCTTGAGTATCTCGGATACATTATGAGAGGACCATAATATAGTCTAAACTAACTCATCATCCAGGGGAAAATATGTGGTAAAAGAAGCGAAGAAAGGCGCCACATCTCATGGCTGCGTAACTTGAGGGACTGGTGCAAGTATAACTCGACTGAGTTGTTCGGTGTGACGGTGAATAGAGTCGTAATCGCCAATATGATCGCCGACCTCTGATAAGAGATGGCACTATAAGAAGAAGTTAAGCAATCGGCTATTGCTGATTGCTTACTGCTAGGCCGTGCGAGCGGCCGTGCTGACCGCTGCGCTCCCATTAGTGTCTGTGATCAGCTATCGCCAATTTCTTTCCGCTTTTCATACAATTTCGTTATTTTTTGTAATTGGAAAAATAAGGGTTGCGCACTGCGTTCACCGTTTTTGGAGCAATAATAATGAAGCTTATTAAAACATACGAAGATAATAATATATGAATGTACATACTAATAAAAATGTGTAATGTAGATATTACACATTCTCCATGTATAAGGGTAGGTACATTAATTTTGCACGCGTAATACAAGAATTGAAATTGATAACGATGTTGTTTCTTAAAACCAACCTTTGGCTAGAGATGAGATTCTAATTTACTTCAGAAGAATTGAAATGATGCTGTTCTAATAAGAATAATACTTAGGAAGCCTGTATTTGGTCAATGCCAATATAGTTTAACTGCTGTGCTAACTCTATTATTTTTGGATTCATTTCAGATTTAAATAATGTAGATGTAAAAAAATGAAAAAAGTATACGAATTTACCTCTTCCTCACTCTCAATGGCCTCTTCTTCTTCGGCAGGAATTTCTTGTAAAACTGAGAAAATAATATCTTATACGAATATTTTCATAAATTTTTAAGCAACATCTGTAATAACAAATAATTGTTAACCTTCATCTAGATCTTTTTCTTCATCCTCTTCCTGTGTTTCTAAGACTTCTGGTTCAGCAACAACTTCTTCTTTTTCTAAGAATATTTAAATAATTGTCAATACGACGCTCCAATATAAAAAGTAACTATTAAGATAACTCTATTAAAAAATATTCAAAAATAACCATAAAATCCCATTGTTTAATATCGCAATAGGATAATAAATATACAAGATTCAACATTCTAAGGATAAAAATAGTTTATATTATGAACCTTCCTTTTCTTCTACTTCTTTTTCTTGTTCTTCGTCAATAATCTGTTCTTCTGCGACCGCTTTTTCATCTAATATAGCTCCTTCTTCGTCCATTACCTCGTCAATCTTTTCTTCCTCACTCATTTTTCACTTCAAGTATTATTTATACTACTTTAACTTATCTAATTTCTCATTTTAAAATATATTTAAAGAGTTTTATGTCGGTTTAGAATTTCATTACAGTTTTGACGTATTAAAATCGATCCAAGTAATTATGGTTTCTATGGTTACGGTATTAGGGTTGTGAACTGTTTAAAAGTTACTTGCTTAAATAAATGACTTTGTGGCTACTAAAATGTCATATTTCTGTTTGATCTTATGAAAATGTACCATAAATAACGTGTCTGTGACGGATAAATGGCTCGTTTACACGGATGGTATTTTAAAGAGATTTTTCGACTAGAGAAAATCTTTGAAAAAAATGTGGATTTTGCTGATGTTTTTCGGTTTTCTTAAAAAATTTTCAGATTTCACGGTCGTTCAAAATCTTCTGGTTGGTCGTGATTTCTGAGACAAAGTCTAACGTCAAACGTCAAACGTCAAACGTCAAACGTCAAACGTCAAACGTCAAACGTCAAACGTCAAACGTCAAACGTCAAACGTCAAACGTCAAACGTCAAACGTCAAACGTCAAACGTCAAACGTCAAACGTCAAGCGTCAAACGTCAAACGTCAAACGTCAAACGTCAAACGTCAAACGTCAAACGTCAAACGTCAAACGTCAATCTTTATTGATCTCTGTCAGTTGGTGAGTTTGAAAAATCCCATGTTAACATATTTTTTTATAGTAGAGAATAAAACAAGAAAAATAACGTAACATTGTATATCACATTTATTAGAAATTATTTAAAGTACCTAGGTTCTAACACCTGAGGAAATAATATTAACAATGTTTGAACAGTAACGATATTAAATTATATTGGAAGGAGTGGGATTTCCAGGTAGTAACTTAACTGTTAATTTATTTATCACAACATATTATATAATTATTTATAAACTATCTACGACTACAGTTATTACGGTATAGGCGTCATGTTCTTACTTCGTATTTAATTTAATAATAAATAGTTAAAATTTTCAAAAAGGTATAATAATTATATTTTATCAACAAGCTATGAAACTTGATATTGTATATTTTCTTTTACCTGCTGCTAATTCAGTAACTTTTTTCATTAACTTTTTTCCTAATAACGTAAATTTAGATGAGTGATTTTTTCGCGAATGTAAAACTCATTTGCCTTGTTGGAACGCGTCGTCTTAGAAATTAGAAAAATCTTTGAAATTCACAATGGAGATAGATGAAAAGAGTAAACTGAACATTATTAATGATAACAAAAGATAACAATGTTAACTATGTCATCCATAAACATAGCGGCCTTGAAGATAATCGGAAAAGTCCCTGACATTCCTTCCGATAGCCGACTGAGCATTTTACTGTTTTTCCTGCAGAAAGAGTTCAGGTAACTTATTACCTATCTAATTTTAATTAGATAACAATGTCAAAACGAAGCAAGGAATGATCAGATCTACTAAGCAGTTGTGATAATTTTGAAATACATTATGCCGTGAAAAAAAAATTTAATAACCATAGACGTACTAAAAACATAATCACTAAAAAACAAATCTGAGACATCTAGTTCCTGCTGTCTTCTATTGCGTACTAAATGTATCAGTCGGAAAGAGATAGAAATTATTTTCATAACCACGTATAAGAAAGGACAATAAAACATAATTTTTAACAACGAATGCATATGAAGTTAGTAGCGAATTGCGGTGTTTATTCTATGGTCTTTTGTCTTTCTTTCTTATAGCGCAGTATAGTGTAAAAGAGATAAATATAAACAGGGTTGCGTATTGTATTAATATTATAATTATATATCGCGCCGACATTTATACATTTTGTACACCCTAGACCAACTCCCGCAATGTGCGTCTATGTTCGCAGTAATTCGTGTTGTCGTTCTTTGTAGCAAATATTTTGGTTTGTAACTAATCTATATTTATAGTACGTCTATGGTAATAACTCTGTAGGAAGCTAGGTAGGCCTCTAATAGGTAGGTACTTTACATTTTATTATTTGATGTGTTTCACATTCAGAATACTTACGTAACAATCTTATGTTTGGTATTGTTTGCGCTCAATTTTAGACGACCGTACTAATAACAGATGATTTAAAATACCCGGATTTTATGAATAACTAATATTAATAAATTTAAATACCAGAACTAAACCACCAACATTTGATGTTACAAAATGTATAATATAAAGTATTTTATGTACGGTATGAGGTTTCCAATAAATTGAAAACTAATCTGCTAAAACTAGCTATGGACCCCATGCTTGTAAGCATTACACGACACACTCTTACATACATTGCGACATTCAGCACTCGAAGGGCCCTGATGCTTGAGGCGGGAGTCATTCGTACAATTTTGTACATCTACGGCGACCCTTCGCTTATCCAGGGCCGTTTCACAAGAAAAAGCTCCCATATCGGTCCTTCTCATTCGCGAAGGGAAATTAGGATGGAAAAATATGATAGTCACTGACCCCAAAATTGTTAGGATGGTAAAAAACAAGGGAATTTAAAATTACGTTTTTCAATAATCTACTCTATGGTGTTATACACCAAAATACCTTTCTCTCAGGTCTAAAACGATGTATCTATCTATCTTATCTAAACGTTAAGCTCCCTAAAAATACCATTCGATACGTTCATATTTATATTATTTATTTATTTGTTTATTTAACGCCCTTATGGGCGGACTTTTACAAAACATACAACATATAAAATAAAAAAAATAACATAAGACAGATATACAGTTCAAAGATTCAAATACATATAATAGATTTGTGTAAATTTAGATTGCTGTTAAAAGATTCAAGTTGTACATATAAACTATTTTCAAGCTATCTATTATTAAAATAAAATATTATATCAGCATCTGTCCACAATTTCGCAAAACTGTTTTCAATGTAAAGAGTAAAGAATACTCCACAAGAATAAGGTTTCGAATATATTACGATAGATGGCACCGCTGTATACGTTTCACAAAAAATACGTAGGGGGATATTCAAATCAATTATTATACATTTTTGTTTTACTACTAAATATATTAATCTGAGAGAAAAGTTATTCTTAATTTACGGAGATTTATTTAAATATTTTTTCTAAATAACGATAGTGTAATGATACATAAAAAACAACAATATTTCTTGTAATATGATAAATATAAATAATATACATTAAGTCTAGTTGGACAGGAGCGTAATTAAAAAATGTATTAACATAGCTATGTATATAATTTTTTTTATCTCAATTTCATGGTTTTATAACAATTTGAAATTAAAAAAAATGTTGCAGTCAAAACCAGTTTAAACCAACAGCAATATTGTTTATTAAAAAAAATAGCTTAAGCAGTTGAGTTTAGACTTTTACGAAGTATTTTAAATACCGCAGTATTTAACTAACATAGGAAAATGTGTTTTTCAGAATATAATTTGTTGTGCAGTACTGCGCAGTGAGGCGCGATTTCATCATATTTATTATAATGGATGGAAGTATCAAATCTTTAAATATTTCAACGTGATTTAAAATTGTGGCTTGACACATTTACGCAGTATACTATTCAGTTAAGCAACAAAATCCAAAGATTATGTTTTTCATAGCAGGCAAAAAAAATTCTATCTTCTTCTATTTGTAAAAGAGATCTTGATTTAAATATAATATTATTTTAAATCCAAATAAGCGTTTTAAAATAAATAATTTTAGTTTATAACTATATTTTGAAATTTATTTAAAATAGCTAAAGAAACGTCTCATCGTCTAATTATGAATTTATCGGATTAATTTCTCAATCTGTATCACTTATTCAATATAATAAATTTAACTAAGCCATTTTGGGGTCTTTGAAATATTAATATAATTTATTTTGATTACACTTGCTCGCTTCTAGATAATAATTATCTTGATCATTTCTAGCCAAATTACTGAGTTAATTAATTAGAGGAAGTATTTTTATTATTACATCGCATTTCGGTGAACATTCCGATTCTTGGTCAACCCGTTTCATCGAAGTGTGGTCGACCCTTTCCGCCGAATTGTGGTCGACTCGTTCCACCGGTTCGTGGTCAAACCGTCCCGTCGAACTACGGTCAACCAATGTCATCGAGGTGTGGTCAACCCGGTCCGTGGACTGACTTCATCGGCCGATGATGGTGGGCTCGTCGGCCATGCCCAGCTCCTCCGTCAGGGCTTTGTTGCCCTTCCTCTTCCTGGAGTACAGCATGAAGCAAAACCCTGAGAAGCCGTTCAGCGCCAGCACGAGCCACGCCAGATAAAGACTGAAGCCATACCTGTAAAAAAATAAATATAAATTCAAATTTGACAAAAATGTCAAAAAAACAGTTGAGCTGTATGAAATTCCCCCCTCTTTTGGGCATAAAGTTAAAATATAACAAATACGTTTTAGAACGAAGTCAAATCCTTGATTTTCGACAACGATGAATTGTAACATTGCCCACATGTCTCAAATGGTTTCTGTATAATAAAAAAAAATACTACTTCTGAAAGGTTTCTGCTTTAATACTTTAATTTAGCTTGTAAATACTCCTTCCATAAGCAAGAGCTTTGGCTCATATTATGGGGAGTATAATGTCTGTAAAAATGTTATAATAAAGAATCAATTATAAATAAATATAATAAATAAATAAATAAAAATACTGTCATAACACATAATTAACATACAAAATTAAATCGAGAAAAACTGCACATAATCTAAGTTTTTCCGAAAAATCTAGAAGATTTTGGAATGAACTGGAAATCAATAGAAAACGCGTCTATATTGACGAAACTTCTCGAAGTCCAGGACCTAATAAAAATGCGCAGGACCAGGTCTCAGAGGCGTGCAATGAGAACATCGCAGCATGACTTTTACGTAACCAATTATTTAGAAAAAAAACGGATTACAACATATATTTCGTAATATTTCTAACACAATTGTTATCATAGCATTCATATTTTGATATATTATCATAAAAATCTGTTGCGTAAATATTTAATTTCTTTTTTTTCCTAAAATATACGTTTACAAAAAAGTCATGCTTCAATGTTCCCACTGCACGCGCCTGCCAGGTCTATTGTACATGGTAACAGAACTAGTTCACAATATTTTATAGGTGGATTCCTGGCTCGATTATGAATTGAAAATGCTTAAGCAAGCAAGACCTTATAATATAAATATTTATGAAGAGATGTGAAATCAAATTTTGCATTTTCTTTTTCAATGTGTGGTGGTCCGAGACACATACACACAGACACCCGTGTAATGAGTTACCACAGATGCTGACGTCGAGTACGGCAGGCCGTCGCCCTCGATACAGAGGTTGAGACAAGATTGCTGAGCAAGGCAAATGAAGCCAGACCGATGATCGAGTATAAAGGCAAGGTATAGCAGAGGGCATGGACTATCGGAGTGACGAAACGAACCTCGCTGATCTAAGCTAAATACCCACACGCGCGGCCGAGTAAAGAGGAAATCATAACACCCCCGATTCCTTTGTTCTAAATGACTATATAAGCACGCGCCCGCAGAACAAACTATCTCATTCCAGCGGGGCTTCTCGGATACAGCGGAAGCCCTGGCCGGCATCCCTTCGACTTCGAGCCTTTCAATTGCAACCGTTGTACACTACTGTATTCTTCATAACTTGTGTTTTTGTAATCAAAAAAATTCTGTCAAACCATCGCGACTTTTACATCATCGACCGCAGCAGAGATCTCCGACTCTACAAACGGAGTGGTGACCCTTGAGTTCAACTCTATCCAAAACCGGAGGACTCCTCCACCTTCAAAAATGTATTTGACTTACTTTTTACAAAACGTTGAACCATCATTACAATAACACATATCGATTATGAAAAACTAATTCGCTTCATTACAAATCAAATAAAATAATAAAAAACTGTCAGAAATTAAAAATAGATTTTTTTTTAGAGTTTTTGTAATGATAATTTAACGTTTTGCAAAAATAAATCAGAAATATTGAAATAAAAAAATGCATATCTCCATAACTAATGATATTAGATCATGCTTGCTTGGACATTTTAGACTCATAATGAAGGAATCCACCTGTAAAGTACTATGAACTAGCTCTACTAAACCCTGTATAAGGACCAGCACCGCAAAAGTCCAAGACCCTATAAAAGTCGGATGTTATTTTGACAGAAGCTGTGCCACAGAAAGACAAACGGACACCGGGCGATACGAAAGGCCAAGAATGGAATGATTTTGACTGGTTGGTCCGTTCAAATTAAGGTCCATCTAGACTACAGGCCACGATCAACATAGATCCAAATATATAGTAGCACAATGCAAAGTTCATGTTTCTAAATTACAGAAATAAGTATGGGCACCCATCTTGCATTGGCCCTACTTATATGAAGATGATCATTAATAGTTCAATATAGGTATTATGGTATTGGCAATATCTAATCTTGCTGCGATAGGGATATGTTTTTATGGGTGATTAAATAGTCCTTCCAAGAAAGTGGAAGAGGATGGGTTAAATTGGATCTGGGGAGAATATCTACACCAATCGCTGGCCAGAGTCTAGCAGTTACGAGACTCCATACCAGTTGAAACGGACTGTCAAAGTTGTTGAAGCTAAGATTGACATAACTCGTTGTTTTTGAATTCGATGAAGCCGCTCGAGTTAAAGGTTGTACGCGAAAGTCACGTTCACCGGCGACAACTGTAAAAAATGCATTGGATCTCGATTCCGTCACAAAACCTTCGCAGGGCTCTGCAAAATTACAGAGAGAGGATTAACTCTGCAAGTACCTTTTCAACTGGTTATTTTAGTATATATTTTGAGTGTTGGGACCATGCGCTATCATGGAAAGGATTGAGAAAGGTATAAGGTAAAAGTATTTTTTTATAGCAATCTCTGATGCAGTTCGGTGCACGATCCGTTCGTCATCGTAAATTATGTATGCAAAGATGACTGCATTTTTACCTCAAAGCCCCCTATTTCAGTGACAACTTAGTTAATGAAAAACGTCATTTTTTACCCCATTTGTATGATTTTAATAAGCTATGTTAAATTTTTCCAATCGGATCATTTCGATATAGGCCACCGGAAGGTTCTGTTAATTTTATGTATGTACCGGACAGTTATCCAAAATTAAACATGTTCTCAGGTTTTCACGGCCGTTCACAACCTTATGTGTAGTTTTCTGGGATATTCTGCCATGTGTATCAAAAACTCTCGACAACACCTGCCTTCAACACGGTATCACCACACAATACATACGCACCCTGCTTTCGACACGGTACTGCACACTAGTACTTAATCTAACGCAAACAAGGACACACCCAAATTTTACTGATATCGGTACGCCATTGCAAGCCGATTCTTAACCTCAACACATATTCATTATATCAACATTGATGATGGACCCTGGAATGAGACCCGTATCGTCGGCCAGAGAGGTCAGATATACACGGCAGAACATCCCAGAAAAGTACACACGAAAAATTATCCAACATCTTTTTAACGCCTAAACCTAAATTCAATATAATGAATTATATTTACTGAATCTCAACCGGCACTGCAAAGTTTTAACGTTTATTGATTTGGCGACGTGCTTTAACACTTCCTAACCACTAAACTAATATTGCCAAAATGTAAACAAACCAACAATCAATTCTACTGTAAACTATTTAGGTTCAAACACCCTCAAAGGCCAGGTCACAATAGAACAACCCAACTTCTGATGTGCTTGATTTAGAATATTTTCAACATGTTCATAATTTTCTGATCGTGATTTGGAAGTGGTGGGTCCTCATTGGACTTGGAATGCGTGCACCTTACATAAAGATACTTGTATTTGAGAATCATATTTTGCATTCCAATTTTATTTTTTTGTCTTGAACTTAAACACATCGTCGCTGTATACAGAGGGTTATTTGGAAAACATTAATAACCTCGCAGGACTATATTCCTGCCTTGATTATGAGTCGAAAATTTTCAAGCTATTATGATCTAATAGATAGGAGATACGCAACATCGAAGATTGCATTTTTTTTCAATATTTCTGACTTTTTTTTTTAAAACGTTGGACTATCATTACAGTAACTTAAATAAAGTATGAAAAATTCATTCCCTTTAACACAAGTCAAATAAAATAATAAAAACCTTCGAATTCCAATTGGAATTTTTTCAGGGTTTTTATCATTTTATTTAACTTGTATTGAAACGAATCAATTTTTCGTAAACGATATCAATTACTGTAATGATAGTCCAACGTCTTACAAAAAACAAAATTGTGAACAACAAAAGAAATATTGAAAAAAAATGCAAACTTTGATGTCGCATATCTCCATAACTATTGATATTAGATCATAATAGCTTGAACATTTTCGACTCATAATCAAGGCAGAAATATAGTCCTGCGAGGTTATTAAGGTTTTCCAAATAACCCTGTATAATAAATCCTATGTGTCGTTTAGTACATTCTGAGATGAAAGAATCAATTTGTCAATTTTTCATATAAATAATGGAGATATACTAAAAAACATTACCGTTCATCTGGAAAGTCTGCTTAGTAATTATATAAAATATTTTTTATAAATCTTGTTCGTGCAATTATTTTTTAAAACAGTTTTATTCGTTTATCTCAGAATGTACTGTAACGTCACAAAGAATTAATTATTATATATACAATGACGACATGTAGGTATATAAGAAACTTGGATGAATTTTTAAATTATGGAGTCGCGAGGATCGACACTTCTCACATGCTTGGCAATCTTGCTTTTTCCCCAACAGAGTGTGCTATCCAGTTGTCGTAAAAGTATACAATAGTAAAAATTTAATTCATACATTAATATTTTGTTAGACTTTGCATAAAGAATCCTTTAGCAGCGTGGTCAGTGACTCGGAGATTGATTCGAAATCAAAATGTCATCCATCGATATGGGCCGCAAAACAATGTTTTATGTATTATAATTAAATATTATGTATATAATTAATATATTATGTATATAATTAATAAATTATGTATATAATTAATATATTATATATATAATTAAATAATGATCACACTTACGAGTGGACAGCTCCTTTAGGATGCGTGTACGAAAGATTTTGCTTCTCGTAGTCGACCGAAGATATTAAAACTTGTATCACTACCAAAACAGTTGCAGCTGTAAAGAAAAATACGGTGATTAAATGCTGTTTATATTTTTTAAATATAAATATGTAGAAAAGGCCTGCAGCCATCTATTGCAACGCAAAACAACTGGCTGCATGAACTACGCTTTTCGTTTAAATGTTCCCAAGATTAGATTCCCAAGATGTCCACTTAATAATTCAATAAAATTCTAAATGTTTAAATGATAAAATATAATAAATTCTAATAAATTCTTGGTAAAATAAATTCTATCTCTTTTTGCTGTTCGAAGTGCGCTGAAACACATTTTTTTTCTTATATCTTCAATGACATTGGTGAATCATGGTTATTACCTGTTATGAAGTGGATTCCACCTGCCAGTCTTTTGAACATGTATCTTGGGTTCAGGAAAGTATAGATGGAGAAACCGAAACCCATACACATCACAAATAGGCTGATGATGGCGAACGACACCTCCGTTCGACTGTAATCTATAAAAAAATGCGTTAGAATTATAAAAATATATTAAATAATAATTTAAGCACATAAAACGTAACTAAATTAAAAAATTATATTACATTATATTACAAAATCTAACTAACATTTCTCCATAACGTGTGTTCAAATATGAATAAAAATATGAATTATACCTTAATGCGAGTTTGTATGAAATATTATTAAACTTTCCTACTTCTAGAAAACCACCTGAGGAAGGCAAAACACTTTCAATAGATCGAAAACATGAGCAGCACAGTAAGCGCAGCCCTTTGCTTTTAAAATAAATGATTTTATCTATCTTCTTGATTTTTTGCTCACTTATTACAATGTTTTTTTTTAAATTTTAATTTAATTTAGCTATCCTAAAATATCTGGAAGGTGGAGGAAATCAATGACTTTGCTCCAATTTGTTTTATTTTGTGATATTGAAGTACCTATGTCTAACAGTTGTATTGTAATATTACTGACGTTTTCTGATTACAGTTAGTTTTGTCAAAGCACTAAAGTTCATGATCGATACTCCTAAGTTACGTAAATCAGGCGTTTTATGTCGGTTATAAAAACAAAAGCAGCAATATATATGTGTTCCTTGGATTGTAGTGGTCATGGTGCTCGCCTAGTGATCTGGTGGCTCGAATGCCATTCCAGGACAACATTTCCTATTTTCGTAGCACAGGATTTTGGCTTATAAAATTATAGTGAGAATATTGATGCGACACGTATTCCGTGTTCGCATCTCTATTAACAAAAAAAAACAACGATGATTACTTATTTAAAATTAACTGAATTACAGATTTTATATCTATCTATCTCATCCAAAATCATGTTTCCTATAAATTTTTATGCTATGTTTCCTATAGATTCTCAAATTCAGTATTATAAATTAGTAATCCTTGACGACTGAATTCAATTATTTTTTGGATATTGTTGATTTAATTTTATACCCCGCAAATGTCTTATGCAAGAGTATTTACCCTTTTTTGGATTAATAATTTTAAGAAATATATACATGTATTATTAATCATGTAAGTCAAACGATAGTGAATGACACAGCATTATAACTAAAGAATCCAATCTTGAATCAAAATTGGAAGCTCGTTAAATCACAGAATTAGTAAATGCTATTTTGTTCAATAATCTGTTAGCTTTCTTGGCATATCTTAAGATAAATAAATAGTTTTAAAAATTATCTGTACAACTTTTCATTTTTGTCTATGTGTTGATTTTTAATTTAATCGGATGAATCATGAGTCACCTACTTAGAATTGCTGTATCCAAAGATGGATCATTTCTTATCCGCTGGTCCGTGGGAAACATCTCGTGATATTTGCATCTACCTGAAAGATAAAATATCCCAAATTAAAAAAGTGAATTGATGATTTATAACTGAAATGGATGGATGCGAAAGAAAAGTAATAAAATTTCAGGTAATTAATTTATAATTTTTTGCAATTATTAACTTAAAAATACAAAACTTACCTCAATAAAAAAGAAAAACATATATTACAATGATGTATCTCCCATTTATTTT
Organism: Agrypnia vestita; assembly: GCA_016648135.1. Lineage (NCBI taxonomy): Eukaryota > Metazoa > Arthropoda > Insecta > Trichoptera > Phryganeidae > Agrypnia > Agrypnia vestita. The sequence goes on along the minus strand of JADDOH010007881.1, from coordinate 1,405 downwards.
GCTTGTTTCTTTAAGAAAATAAAGGTTTTTAGTGCCAGAATAGCATTTGTCACAGAGAATTTTTTTACGTATAAAAAAAGATTCCTATGGTTTAAAAAACTCTGATATTGTGTATAATTTTTGATATAAGTGAATAACAAAACACTTCATTTTAATTAAAATTATAAATAAGTAGGTACTGTCCCCAAATAACCATTAATAATTGGATTTTATATCCTTAACTAAAATTCTATTAATACTATGTTTTATTAATTATTGTACATAATATATTATATAAAATATATGTAGTAGTAACATTTTATGTAATGTATAAACTATTAAAAAACATTAATTCCAAACTCAAATTCATTATAAAATTATTAACACATTACCTTCAAAATGTGCTTAAATAGCTTTTAAGCTACATATCAGACATTTTTTGACCGAGTGTTAATTAAAAAATTATATTTATTGATATTTTTAAGAAATATAATGTGTAAGAACATTATTTTGCATGTAAAACAAAGAGCATTTTTAGGTCAAGCAAGAATTATTTTATTTATGAAGTTAGTGTGTAAAAGAAGAAGCGACACAAAAATATAATAATGCAGGGAAAGGAATTTAATACTACACGGATAATTACACGGTTTCATCGTGAAATTATACAAAAAAAAAATCACAACATTAAAATTTTACATTTTTAAAATAATTTACAGTTTTCAATTAAATTTTAAATTTAATAATAAGAATACATGAAATTATGTAAAAAATTGTTATGGTAAGGTTGGGTTCGGTAAGGTAAGTTTAGGTTTTTTAGATTATGTTTGAAAAAGTGTGTTTATTCTTGTGTATTTTTCAATATGTTATGTTTTACGCGTGATTTTTTGTTGCATAGTTAATTATTTGTGTAATTTTTGCTGTGTATTATTATCATGTGTAATTGCTTGTTATATATGATCCTAGTAGCGGTCGTAAGTGAACGTTGTGCGGCCATTAGTGCCCGCTATGTGGCCATTGGTGTTGGCAATTGGATATAGCCTATACTGGCCGCTGCGCAGCCGATAGTGGCCATTGCGTGACTATTTGTGTCTGCGATTAATTATCGCCCATTGCCTGCTGCTTTTCATACGATTTAGTTATTTTTTGAAACCGGCAATAGTAAGAATACCACTGCATACTGCGTTTTTGAAGCAATCATAATATAGATGATCCATTGCCGTGTATGCTTTCAAATAAACGTATATTCTAACCTAGAAACTAAAAGTAAAAAATATAATTGCCGTTAGAAAAATAAAATTGACGTAAGAAAACAGACATTTCGATGTATCTCGCCTTAAAATGGCTCCAATACAGCAATATCCGAAACATTAAAAAAAATTTGAATGCAGTCACCGAGGATAACTTATTTAAAATGTACTGAATTCTA